>JAPYYW010001554.1:0-27846 GCA_030522545.1 Cremastinae sp. A BG-2022a
AATAAACTTTATCTCGCAAATCACTGTGAGCGTCAGAAAAACGTCATCAAAACGGGAGAAACTTTTGGATTTGACTGTCACAGACCAACCACCTTAAGATTATTCACGAACAGTTGACATTGTGAGAGCATAAAGTTTTTAAGCGTTAGGCGATCTTAAGATAATTTAAATTTCTTAATACACGTAGAATATAAATAGATTTGTTTATTATTTATTTTGTATCGCGCGTGTGAAAAATGATAGTTTGACACGTAAAATAATAATTATTGTCAAAAGGCTGAAAAATCATCCATTCCTACATTGATAACATGGATTGTAATCTATCCTGCGAAATTTTCAATTTGTCTGAATCTTTGTAGTCTGTTCTTTAGAATTTTTGCAATTTTTTCTTTTTATTACCAATGGAAATAAAATAAATCTTTATTGTTACCGAAATCTTATCAAGTATCACCGTCAGTCCCCAAGACATTATCTGTTCACAGGTCAAATGAGAGTATGATATTGATAGCGCGAATTTTCTTCTCTCACGTCGCGTATTTAGAGATAACGGTTTCGGTACAAAATTGAGAATTTATCACAAAGCATCTTTCGCGAATAAATCGTACAAGAAATTTTTTTAGCGTCAATGAAGTTTAAAAATGAAAAAAATTGCTGAGAAAAGTCGTAAGCTAATGCACTTGTCGAATACGCCACCCTCGTTGGGTCTTTATTAATGCTCTATAGAAATAAACGTACGTTTAATTCAATCGTCGTGTATACAACTGGCTAGACTCCCACACAGATACAGGCACGACTTTATATTCATCATGGGGAATATAAGAACTCATTCATGCGATTCTCTCTTATAGAGTACTCCGAGATAAAAACCGTCTGACGATCGCGTTAGTCCGAGTTATAGCTGACTATCTTTGAGTACTTTGACGACAGCTACGTGAACTTTTTTTTTTATTTCTGTCTCTCGCTCTTTCTCTCATTCGCAATTAATGGTTCAATTTAGCGACTCACTACCAATGTGGGCTCGTGAATTTTTCAAACCCTTTCCTAGACCTATTGAAAAAGTACAATTACCCACATGGTGGTCATTTTAATTTCAAGACAAAATTTACTAACTCTTACACTTTTTTCTTCTAAAATCGATACGAAAGTCTATAGCGTCGTGATAAAAAATGCGTAACGAAACGATGACGTGGCTCTCCCATCAATTTGCCCCCTTGCGCCGTGCAATTACGAATGTGACGCATAAATCCGATTACAAAATGGATTTTAATCCATGTTATACGTACGGAAATAAAAGAAGCAATATTGAATTATGAATGCAAATTAAAAATACGCGGTGTGCCTAGACGATCTTTATCTGGAGCAATGAGAAAGTCAAAGGTTCAATTTTGCAACAACAAAAAAAAACGGACAATCGTTTATCGCGTCCGTTGAAGATAAAAATTATTTTGGCGCATTGATTGTTTCGTATCTCTTCTTGTCTACAAAGCGATTTTTGATACCCGGCAAGGCCAGATGAATAAAAGTATATTTAAAAAAATATCGTGGAAAAGATACAGCTAGCAAGGTAACTGATTCGACAAAAAAAATAAATTTTTTTTACGTCCTCTATTTATCTCTCCGCCAATTTCTCCAGTTTCCTGGCAATTGCCTGGTAAAAATTCACGAGGAGAATGACGAGGATATTCACGAACTATTCGGACAAATGGAAGCTGATTGAATCGACAAGAGTGAAAACGAACGACGAGAGGGGAGAGCATCCAACATTTTCAATCGCTCCCTCTCTTTTAACCCTGGCTTTGGAGAATGAGGGAGAGAAGGGGGAGAGTCGATAGCTTAATCTAAGGATCAGCAAGACAACGACCGGGAGATAGCAGAGTTGCATAATCCAGACCGAGAGAGCGAATAACGGAGAGAGAGAGACGAACTGGAGGATCGTGAGAGAGGGCTCCGGATGGCTTATAAAAAGCCTCGCTGAACCACCATCGTCGCTTCATTCGTTAGAGTCAGTCAAACGGATTGTACGGTCCGCGAAAAGAAATTTTCATCTCTTACCTGCGAATTAATTGATTTCGAGTTACGAAAATGGTGCAAGTCGTGGGAAAATACGAGCACGAGAAGAGCGAAGGTCTCGAGGAATACTTGAAGACGGTTGGCGGTGCTGCCCAGGCTGAAGCTGCGAAAACCTTCGCCCAGAGCAAACCGACTCTTGAAGTCGTCGAGAAAGGAGATGAATTCGTTATTACTGTCACCAATGAAGGAAAATCCTCTAGCACTACCTTCAAACTCGGCGTTCCATACGACGAAACGATGCCTCATGGCGCAGTTCTCAAGGTTTTTATATATATACATTTTTTTGGCTAATTGCTTATCTGTAAGTCGAAAAAGATATTATTTTTATAAATTCGTTTCAAGATTCTACAATTTATTTATTTTATGCTGTTTTTACTGTGGAAAAGAAATTGAGGATGCTTTGATTTCACTCAACGGCCGTGACTCTTGACACAAGCAAATTCCATTTCCAATTGAATGATGAACACGATTATATTCTTTTGTTGACTCGAAGCTCCAAAAATCTGAAAAAAAAGTTTTATTTATTATCTTTTATGATCATTAAAGGATCTTTTTAGGCAAATGAAATTTAATTTACCTTTCTTTCTCTTGCAGAGTGTGACCACCCGCGATGGCAACAAATTTACGACAGAGACTGAATTGCCAGATGGAAACAAATCCGTTCGCGTTTACGAGTTCAGTGACGCCGGTATCACTGTGGTAAGCAGATCTTTTTTGACAAATTTCCATCAATGAAACAAAATATTATAAATTTTCGAACAAATATAAATAAGACATCTTCATTTGGAGAGATTACAATTATGAGGTTGATGAGACACATTTCGTTGAACGCTGAACTATGCCTCACCGATCGTACAATTATCCTGTAGCTCTAAATACAAATATATTTTTACTTATATCGGATATCAAGTGATACGCTCGCATTCTCTTCTCTTTCAGCACTTGTCCGACAAGAAGGTCGGTGTCAAGGCGGTCCGTCACTACAAGAGACTTTAAATGAAATAACCAGCAAAAAAGAATTTTGCGAGTACCAAAATCCATCAATTTTCCGTTTTCTACGTTAAACTTTTTTTTACGCAAATAACGAAGGAATAAACGTTTCTTTTCTTTTGCAATAATAAGCGTAGAGTTAATTTTTTTTTCTGCAATACCCATCTCCTCTTCCAAGAAAATCTTTCTCAAACCGGGCGTTGTTTTAATATACTTGAATGAATTTATTTAATAATTAAGGTATCACATTAAATCATAAGGGTGCTGTACATAAGATGGTCTATCTTTTATATCAATAATAATAATAATAATAATAATTGTTCGTGACGATTTCATAATTTTTTTTGTGGATTTCCTTTTTTTTGTTTCTCTTTCTCTTTTGCGTTTAAAATCGTTATGCACTTGAACTCTTCAAAGTTTAGGAACAAATAAAATAAATATTAGGCTTCTCATTTGTCATTTGTTCGTTTTAAAGTTACGAACGATTCTCCTCCCACGGTTTACGTGTAGTTCAATTATATAATGCACATATAAAATTAAAAAATATAGAAAATGTTCGGTTTCGAGTTGCTTTTTTGTCTCTTCTCTGTGTGTTTGTTTTTTTTAATTTATTGTAAATTGTAATATACTGACGACTTTTTTTTTACTGTGGGGTAATTCTCTTTCCTTTTATTTATCCTCACACACACTCTATTTCTCTCTCACTCGATCTCTCTGCGACGGATTAAAACTGATCGACCCCGATTGCCGGATGTCCGTTAGTCCGAACATCAGTTTTATTCAATGTAAATTCCGCTTTGCCACGTTGTCGTATTCGCCATCGCCTTACAGCGAGCACCACACACGTTCTTCCACGTTTAGCTTTTGCTCCCTCTTTTCATAATCTGTTATTTCTCTCATTAAAATGTCAAAAAATCACGCATATATCACCGCGTAAAATTACTAAAGTCAAATAAAAAAAAAGAGAACGTTCTCGTATCTATTTACATAACAAAAAGGAAAATAAAAAATTTTAGTCCTGATCTCCCTCTCATTTTATCTTCACCTCTCTCTTTCTCTCTTAGTCCCTTCGCAAAACCCTTCTTCTTCGTATATTAGATTAAGATCTCAATGCAACTTTGCAACACACCCGAAGCGATCAAAGCATCGTGATTAATACATCTAATGCTAATACAATTTTTCTCTTTCTTTTTTTTTTAACTTTTTTTCCCCCTCTTTTACCATTCTGAATATTGATTTGTTATATTTGATACATATTCATATATTATTTTTAATCTAGGTAAGTATTGAATAAAAGAAAAAGAATAAGAGAGAGGAAATAAAGATGAAGAAGACGGAGAAGGAGAATAAATGAGTTGCTTATCATTTTTCGCCTTTTCTTATTTGCCGTATAGTTAACTCCAGTGGGAATAATAATGTCGCGCTTGCAAGCCTCCAAACAACTATGAATCCGCGTATAATTGAATAATTAAACGACAATGTACTTTTTTGCCTCTTTTTCATTTCGTATGAAAGGGTAAGGAGGATTTAGGACGATTCTCTCGCATTCTAAAACGGTGCAACGTATAATTATTGTAAAAAGCTATATCGATATTTTCTCGAGATTATTACGAGCGCCGTCTTTACGGGATTCGAGTCCCTATTTTGTTCTCGCTTTTTTGATAATTATTTTCCTCGTGCCTTTTGCTTCAATCAGCGGTCATTATGAGCTGGTTGTCTGCCGGTGGCTCGATCGGTGAGATGTCCTTTTTGGGAACGTCCTCTTCGTTGCTTACCGATGTTGTTGTTGTTGTCGTCGTCGTTGTGACCTCTGTTTCGCGTTTTGCTGTGCAGACGCCGTTCTCGACGACCACTTTGGTCTTTGCCTCGCTCGTTGTGGTCTTCGAAGCTACGTGAGCTTTTCCGTTTGCCGTCGTCGGTGCCTTCGGGACTCGCGCACTTGTCGCTGGTTTCTTTATTGGAGCTGAATTGACGCCGTTGTTTGTTGCGGAATTGGCGTTTGTTACCGTCTTCGTGGAAGTCCGTTTTGTTGTCGTGGTCGTCGATGCAACACCCAAGGCTTTGCTCGTTTTGGTGCTGGCTGTGGTCGTACGAGACGACGAAATTTGCTTGTTCGCTGTCTCTTTTATCTGTTTTTCCGTTATTGGAGATTTCGTAGTAGAAACGAGACGAGGTTTTGACGCAAGAGGCGAAGTTCCTGTCGCCGGAGCGGTTTTCGGCCTTTGGGTCGTTGATCCAGTCGTACCCGTTGACAATGAAGTTTTGTTTACTAATTTGGTTGTTGTTGTCAAGGCTGTTTTTGGCCTCGCTGTTGTTGTTGTCGACGTCGTTGTCGTCGTCGATTTCGTGCCGCTGGCTGTGGACGACTTGACTAGAGGCTTGTTGCTGCTGACGCTCGAGACTCTCGTGCTCATCGAGCTCACTTTGTTCGTCGTTGTCTTCGTTACCTCACCGTTGCTCGTCGGTTTTTTATCGATCGTCGAGCTCGTTGATTTAACCGACGTTGCGCTTGCTGGTTTCGATTTTGGCGCCACGGTTAAGCGTCCAGCAGTCGTGCTCGCTGGTTTCGAAGGTTTCGCAGCTGTTGCTTTCGTGCCCGTTGTTAAAGTTGATTTCGTACTCGAGCTTGTAGTCGTGGAAGCTGTTTTTCCAGTTTCAAGCTTTGTCGGGCGCGCCGCGGTCGACGCGGCTGTGGGAGTTTTCTTCGTCGTTGTGGTCGAGGACAATCGCGAGTTCGCTGTTGCATTCTTCGTTGGAGATGTTGGGTTTGATTTGTTCGTAGCAGTTTTAGTAGTTGTCGCGCTTTTGGAAGAAACCTTCGCGGTAGGCTTGGTTTTCGTCGTTTTCGTCGCTGTGACAGCTGCGATCGCTGGCTCGACCGATGCGACTATCGCGCTCACCTTATCTTCCGTTCCTGTTATATCTATTAACTTATTCTCGACATCCTCGGCGATCATTTTCGTTACTTCGACAAGGGTGGGAGTCTCTTTATTTTCCTGGTTGGAAGAGTCCATCAAATTATCATTCGTGGTACCGTCGCTCACCTTTTCTGGATTCAATTGCTGCTCCAGACCAGTAAATTCTTGAAGAGATTCCGACAGTTTTAATCCTGTTGAAATATTGGCTGGATCTTCATTTTCCAAGAGACTCTTTTGCTCTTCGAGATTTTCGACGATAGGATTTTCAACAACGGTACTTTTGGGTTCCAATACTTCAACTTTTTCCACTTCGTTCGCGTTAGTCATGAATTCCGCTTCCAACTGCATAACGTGAGACGGAGGATTGACGAATTCCATCGGATCAAATGGATTTTTCGTTTTGTCGCTGACAAGCGGTGACAAATCAACTTCTGGGCTCTCGAGAACTTTCGAAGTATTCGAAATTCCGCAAAACGATTCGTCCGCAACTGGAACGTCGTTGTCGGATACTGTCGAGGAAGGATCAACGTTTAGATCCAAAGGATTGTGCAAAACGGGAACATCGGATCCAGAATGTTGAGAAGATATTAGATTTTCGTTCATATGAATATCCTGGAAAGATTCAGTCACCTTTTCAACATTGGAAGACTCTTCAATTTTATCCTCAACGGATTCACTTTTTACGATATTATCGTGTAACAAGCAATCCGGAGACTGAAATTCATTACTCGTGGTCGTAACTTTCGTCTCCTCCTCCACCTCGTCAATTTCTGACTTCTCGTTGTATTTCTCAAATCCGTAATCCTGGGAACCGCGGTCTTCGAGATCCATTTCTTGCAATTTATCAGTTATGTTGTCTCCAGCAATTTCGGAGTTGGAAGTGCTCGTAATGACTGTGGGCTCGAAATTGTTGATCTCTGTGTTTTCTTGTTCCGTCTGTTTCAATACGAATTCTGGAGCGTCGTAAGAAAGCATCGACGAAGGTGGAACCGCGTTCTCGGAGGGAACCTCCATTTTCTCGGGATAATCAAAGTTAGACGAAGTTTCGTCAACAGGAAGACGAGGGGAAGAAGAATCCAGGGGGTTTCCACCATCATCGTCTCGAGGATCGAGCATTTCACCTTTGGTGTATTCCGTATCGATCTCGATGTTCCGTTGATTGTTCTTTTCTGTATCTCCGGACTGTTGAGCAGTGCAGAATTCCTCGGCCAAGGCATTCGCGTCGGTGATATCGCGTACAGCATTCAGATCGACCGGATTTTCCAGAGCGATAAAATCGCCCGGTCCAAAAGATTTGGTCATCGGATCGAGAGTGGAATCCTCAAAACCTGCGTAAGAACCCGTGTACGAGGAGTCCAAACAGGAAATTCCCGTTTTATGCAATTCGCTGGTCGCAAAGAGACTCGACTCGTCGCCGAACTCTGCCTTCGTTGATGAAATTTCGGAGTCGTCAAGGTTGACGACAGCAACCGTTTCCTCCAGAGCTTTGTTCTGCGGCGCATCATCCAAGTTCTCGAGAAGTTTTCCGTTCACACAGGACTTTTCTTCAAACTCGTGAGGACGTTGACGTATCTCGTTTTCAAACTCTCTCTTCGATGGAAGCTTTATATCATCCATCGGCGGGGTTCTCTTCAACGGTGAGCCCGCTACCGGTATATCAAATTCCAGCCTATTTCGCATCATGCTCGTCGGCGACACTGGAACGAATTCGGCAGCGTCAGGATTCAGTTGGAAATCCATATCCGTTGTCTCGCTGTTCTCCTTATTTTCTTCGTCGTCTCTTATCTTCCTTTCCTCTCCTTCTTCCTCCACCTCCTCTCCTCGTGTTCCTTCTATGTCGAGTTCTCTCGCTGGCACAGAATTTGATTCGAGATTTGTGTCGACGCTTATCTAAAAATAATGAAATTAATGTAAAACAAGTACTTGCGAGGCTGTGAACGATCTAATAAAATTTGATAAAACAGTGCTTAAAAAAAACCGTACCTCAGTGTCAATAAGCGTCTGGGTAGGAATTTCTCTCTCGCTCTCCGAATCGCTGTCCAAGCCCGTCGAGTTCTTCGAACTTTCTAGCTCCAGGTGATCGATCCTCGCGTCGTCCTGCTGCTCAGAGGATGAAATAACGAGGTTCTCGCTAACCTCGTTCTCAGCTCTTGGCAAGGGACTGGAACCTGCAGCTCTTGCCTCCTCCTCCTCCGCCGCCGCCTGCTCCGGTCGGTGCTCCTTCTCCCCTGCTTCCTCTTTCTCCTTGTTCGGATCGATGCGATAATAATTCCACTCGTCCTCGGAGTCCTCGCTGTCTCCTACATTATCCGCCTCGGGAATCAGAACTCGCTGATTCGTTTCTGAAAATTTTATCAAGCACCATTTTTATTTTAAAAATTCATCATCGACGACTCTTCGCTATAAAAACTTCAAGCTGTTGATTACTCTCGAAAAGCGTCGGGACGATATTCACAAATTGTGAGAAATATGAAAAATGGCTTTTAGATTAAACGGCGAACAGGTACGACCGAGTGCACCGGGGATACTGGTGCAGCAAGGGAGGAAAGCGAGAAATATTTTCTCCCCACCTTGGAAAACGCGAACGCCCCCGAATCTCGGGCTACCGCCCAGCCGCGCTCCGTGTAGCAACAGACTCTGAGCACGTCTATATAGCCGATACGTGACAGAGTCGCAGTCTCCGCGCATCGAATATCTCTACAGGCGTAAAACCCTGACAAACGGCCAACAACCCAATACGATATACATCTACGATTACTGCATCTCTAACGTCTTAAATAACATTAATTTGCCTTGAAGATTGAATAAAACGTATTTACAAATATTTTTCATTTTCAATTCTATCGAAATTATTTTGATAAATCGTTCATTCTTGAAGGAATATCTTTTGAGAATTAGACGAACAAAAAGATCTAATCCCGTTATCGGAATAAAGAAATAAAACAGAGTTTTATAAAACAGAGTTTTATTTCTCGTAACGCATTTACGTTTATTTTCCCTCGATTATTTCACACCGAGGTGTAAATTGATAAACGAGCGTTTCGATCGGTCGTTAATGGGATCAGGTGCGATAATATAAAAGTCATTGACTATATTTTCTTGAAAGAACATTTGAGGCGTGGGCTCGACGGGATTTCAGTGCGAACGTGAAAAAGGAAACGCGAAAAGAGTTTCGACCCACACACTTCAACACGGCTCTTGTTAATCACAATATTTTTCCGATACTCGATACCTCTGGCGCTGAGGGACCATACGTGTGATGTCTTTCTCGAATGAAAATGAAAATAATAATGCAAAATTCGCACATTTTTTTGGGAGACGAACACGTGTTCCGATCGGCTCGAGATTTTTTTTTTGGAATTTTTGGAGACTCCAAGAGTTGCTCCATCGCGTGGAAAACGATACAGAAATCACGCGCGGTCACATCTAACGTGTTGAGCGTCGACAGAGAAGGAAAGTGCCACAAGCCGGGCGATGCTAATTTTATCCCGGAGTCGAGACTCCGCTACGGCTATTCAAGGCCCGATTTGTCCACGCTTTCCTGCTCTATCCCGAGATTACTTTTTCCTCCAGTTTCTGTCTCAAAAAAAATTTTTTTCACAAAGCAAAAAATTACTTCACGTACATTCGATAATTTTACTCGAATAAAAGAATTCTCGTGGCAGTTTATTTTTTTGAATTTTGAGAACATTTTTTTATCAGCATTACTTTCACAGTAGCAATTTTATGACGTTTAAATCTGCATTATGTAGACATGCAAAATGATTTCCCAGCCATAATAGTGGCTTTAAACAGAAAAAAAGTACAGGAAAGTTTGATAAGAGAAACAGAATGTTAAAAGCTTATCAGTTTGACAAACCATGTTAAAAATGTAAGGTTGAAACTTCAGGAAATGAAAAGAATTTTGTCGATAAAATTTTAAGATAGAGTAAAAAAATATACTATTTTGTTTATAATAAAATCTCGCAGCTTTTACTAATAAGAACTTGTACAAATAAAAGAATAATTTTTAAATTTTTCCCCTTAGAAGATTTTTCATGGTCCAGAGCTGAATTTTTATTCTTGTTGCAAATTCTAAAAATCGTCAGTAACGGATTTTAAAAAAAGTCGCATTATTATTCTCTTGTCTAGTAATAAGAGCATTGGTTCAAGTTCAATGCAAAGCCTGGTAGGAAGAGCCTCGCGTTCGTGTCGAAACACCCAATTTAATATTTGTACTCGCTCGTTATACTGTCACATCATCCGTGTCGACGAGCGCTTGTGTTCTGTTTAAAAAATAAGTGTATCAACGGTAGGCGATAAAAATCCGAAGTGCAATCGATTTTTCGAGAGACGCCGTAATAAACGTGAAAGTTGCTTTCGAAAGCCACGCCGAGTCAACGACGCGACCCTTTTATGGTAAAAAGAGCACGGTTTATCGAGAGAAATTTTGAAGGTCACCTTCTATCGAGTACGAAACTTGGCAATGCAATCAACTTTTCCCGATTGACACTGCATTCGCGAGAAAACAAAGAACAAAACAAAAGGAGAAAAATCTTGAGATCGGGGAATGGAACGATTCAAAATTTGTGTCGAAGGAGCCTCGTCGAAGTCACGTGACCATACGAAAGTATCGAAAATTTATTCGACGACCTCTACGAGTGAAATGAGATCATTCGCTAATTTTGAAATGATTCGTTCATTCGATGGAAATGAAGAGAGGAATAGTCGACGAGAGCGATAAAAAATTCGGAAATCGCGATACGCTTCCAGCCCGTCTCTGCCGGCCGGCGAGCGTGGTATCGGTACGAAAACACAATGCGTTAAAAAAAGAAAAAGGAGGGACCGAGGTATGGAGGATGGAGAGAAAAAGAGATAGAGCTAGAGAGCAGATGGACTATGCTGAAACGTACCTTGCGATATAATAGTAGTTTTCGTCGCTTCTATTCGTGAAGTTGGAAAGAACTGGAGGCAATGATACACAGAAAATAGAAAGAGGTTCGCCGGTCGTTTCGGGATCTCGCGAGTCTTTGTTTTCTTGAGCGACCAACCGAACCGAGCGAGACAAGAGAGAGAGAAAGAATATTACGGAAGCTGTTCGAATTTTTGACGGGACACGAAACGACTCAATTTCATAACGACTTACTGGTTATTCTCTGCTTTATTTTTTCTCAAACTATATGTCTATAGTTGATGTACACGTACAGTCAACAAAAGATAAACGCGCAAAGTGCTTCTGAGAACTGCGTGAGCGACTCTGACCGGGAGGGGATCAACTGTCGAAATCCCCACCGCTAGAATGTTCGCGACGCGGACGAGCCGGGGGATTGGTCCGGAGAGCGGGAAATGTTTTCACTACGCGGCTCATGCGAACGCTCGGAGCGGACCAACGGCGCTCTCTGTCAGAACACGGTGGAACATTCGAAAGTACCGCGAGAAATTCGAACGCGATTCGAGCGCAATAAAACCCGATAGCCTTATCGCGACAAGATTAACTTCGAGTTTGGTACAAACTCCAAAAGAAATGGATGTTTATTTGTACAAAAGAATTAAAATATTATCGGGAAGTGGCGACTTTTGAATTTACGTTAGAAACGTAGTTACAGTTATCCGCAATCGATAATTGTTTTTTAATCGTTATCATGAGTATGTGTCGAATCAAAATATTATCTAACACTTTAGCAGATAAGAGGTGGCACTTGCGGGGTGTGCTCTTATCATAGAGTTATGGAAGTTTAATAAAATCGATCGAAGGATAGAGGGAGAGAAAAGGAAACCGGAAGTGATGGGTGTTGGTAAAAAAGAGAGCACTCGAAATAGGGGTCATTTTCAGTGGCAAGGAGCGTTAAATTCGCGAGAGCTCCAATGCTAGGTTATAATTATACGTTAATTGGAAACACTGTTGGTCCGCTGGATAAAAAATCTGGCGCGACGAGGTGAGAGACGCGAAAGGAGCAAATAATAAAAGATGAAGGAAAAATGGCGGATATTTTCTCGCGAGTGAATTATAATTGAGCGATGATTAATTGGCAATTAAGATACGAGCGGTGGGGCCAGCGGCGCGTTCGTTCGAGCGAGATTGTTCTACTCTCCTCCCTCGCTCATTTATTCACTGCAGAACACAAGGGCCGCAGATCCGAAAAGAATTTACCGCCGAGTCCGTTGGAATCTGGTCTGATTCACCTGGCTCGCTGTTCACCAGTAAACGGGAGTGAGAGGAGGGAAGACAATCAGTGCAGGAAGTGCACTCACTGGCACAAACCCGGTGAAAGCTAAAAATCTATTTTCTCTCTCTCTCTCTCTCTCTCTCTCTCTTGCTCTCTTTCTTTCTTTTTTTTCTTCTTCATCTTGACCGATCCGTGCGTTACGTCTGTACGCTGATCTTTTTTTTTTACTTTTTATTTCTGACGCATTTTCAATCGAGTCTTCATCGCGAATCCGCTCGCTTGCACCCGAATAAATAATTACCAAATGGACGTTTTTTTTCACGTGATTCGAAATAATTAAAGCGTTTCTTTGACGGTTTTTTTTTATGAAAAGAAAATCTTTCGGAGATATAAAAAACATGAGAAGTGGACGAAGCGAGGTATTCATTTCGGTGATTCGTAAAAGAATTTATAAAGAGGAAAAAATGGTGGCTCGCGATGGAAAGAGCCGGAGGGGGTGAGGGGAAAGTACAGAATGAAAGAACGGAAGAGCTCGTGAGAGCCGACCGTGACGATCCGCAGACTTCGTTCAACCGTACAGTAAAAAAGAAATGAAGAAAAATAAAAAAAATAAATAAAACGAGAGAAATTTGTCCGTCTCTGTCTCTCTCTCTCTTCTTTTCTCTTATCGGCAATAAACGGCGCATCCGTAAGCGGAATAAAAAAAAAAGAAGTATAATAATAATGACTGGAAAAAATGAGAATGAGAGGAAAAAAGGAACTGTGGAAGAAAAAAAAAGAATGGGAGAGAAAAAGAAAGGAAACGAATTGAAGGAAAAAGGGGATGCTGAGGTTAGAGCGCTCGTACGTGCTGGAATTATCGCTTGATGCTTCTATCATAAATTATGAAATGCAGAAGAGAAGGAGAGAGAGAGAGAGAGAGATAGAAGGATGTAAATGGATTCGCTCCTGAAGAGCGAAGCCGAGGATCCTGGCGAAGCGTGGAAAAACCGGTTGAGCTCGGAGTTTTATTTCTCGGGAGGGATCGAGATTCAACATTGAATCTCGAATTATAAGGAGGAGATTCTTGCCCCCGGACTTTAAAATCGATGAAAAGAGACGGAAAGGGCTAAAAGTGACAACTACGTAGGGTGGGTGCATTTAATCTCAGCCTGCACCAAACTTCAGCCACTCGGCTATTATTTCAATAGTTAATAAAAAACAGATATTGTTTTATCTCCTGAAATGTGTGTAGAATGAAACGTGCAGGAAAAATATAGAAAAACATTAAAGAAAATTTTGGTTAGACTATAATGGTTAGTAGATTATTAAATTTCATAAAAATACAACCTCTAGAAGGCCGAAAAATGGTCTTATGTGACCGAGACATCGTACGTTTACCCTAGTCTCTTTAAGAAAAAAAAAAGAAAAAAAATTTTCGCGTACAGGGAAAATCATAACTTACTGGGAAATAACTTACTGGGATCGTTGGAGGGAGAAGGCGGATGATCGATGCTCTCGTCGGGACAATTGTCGTCGGAAAGGTCCGGTTTGTCGGTAAAGAGTTGTCGGGATACATTGGCGAGGTTGGTAACGGGCTCGGAAGCGTCGTCGATCGCGTCGACGTCCGTTTCCGGTCCAAGATCGTCGTCGTCGTCGTCTTCCTCCGCGTCGTAATCGGCGATCTGAGATCCGTTCTCCCGCGCCTTGCCGTTGTTCCTCAGGCTCTTGCCGTAATTGTCAAACTCCTCGTCGGGCATAGTCTCGTTCGGGTTGCTCGTCTGCTTACCGTACGCGGCTCCGCCGCTCGACTCGAAATCGTGCCCGTTCGCGTTCGACAGATATCGATTGTCCGGCTCCATATTGTTCATTTGAACATCCGCGAGTAATGGATTTACGTACGTCGCGCACCTCGAAATAATCTGCCTCGGTGTCGACAGGAACACCACTATTACTGTTATATTGTCTATCGAGTCCTGGCTCTTGGCAAATTCAACCAAACGCTGACTCGTCGATGCCCAATTATCTGAAAATTAAAAAAAAATTAAATTCTTCTCAATTCTTAAAACCTGATGATAATGACATCAAAATCGATAATCAAGTGCTCAGTGTACGTATAATAGGAACATAATTTCGGAAGCAGTAATCGTTCAAATTAGTCCCGTCCAATAATTGTCTATCAAATTGTCTGGCGTTTTCACGAACCAGCGGAGAGAGTGAATGTAGCGAAATTAACGCGCGAGAGGGTGAAATATCCCCTCGAGCGATAATTCTCCGACCGTTCGGAATCTCGTTATAGACTCAATATCCGATTATTCGAGACTGCACGTCCAGAGACTATGCGCGTAATCGTTTTATTTTTATTTTTTTTTGTTTATTCGTCATTTCCTGTTTTTAGTGAAAATATTGCGAGATAAATTCTCACGGGGTATACAGAAATAGAACTGGTGAAAAAAAACATACCACGAATGAGAGACAAGTTTAATTCTGAATGAGCGACGAACAAAGGTAAAAAGTTTCATAAATGGGAAATCTTTTTCACACCTCGGGGAAGCGACAATCGTCCTGACAGACGGATAAATTTGCGAGAATACTTTCCAGGACTGATTCGTCTGGGGCACGAGGTGAGAAAGAATATAAGTAGCGACGAAGAGAATAGAATTCTTGACGAGATTTTAATTTCGGAGAGAGATGGAGAAAAATGGAGAAAATGGTGCTTGTTTCTCCAGGAGGCAACGAAACGGTTTCACGAACGGAATGGCGCTACGTTGGCTGACTCAAAAGTGCGTTGACCTCGCTCCTCTCATCACGGTACGCCACGAACAGCCGAGAGAATAAATTCTCCTTTCCTCCTCTCTCTCTCTCTTTCTCTATTTCTGGGATAGCTTCTTATTCTTATTCCTCCTCATTTTCTTTTTTTTTTATCGCCATTTCCTCCCTTTCTCTCCGGCTCGTTGCTAGCGAGGATAGAATCTCAAGTTCGTACGAACACAACGAGCAAAAAACTATATTACAGCACGACAAGAATTTTATCGATTGATTAACAATAACAATTGAAAGAATAATTTTCGAAAAATTGAAAATAAATGTGTTGGAGAAGAAATGAACTGATAAAAACTCGACTCTCGTTTGAGAGCTTATTCTCAATCTTCGCAGAGGCCTCGCTTTTTCGACTCATCCTCGATGCACGAGCGATTCGATAATTTGCCAAGTGTTGCTCGCACATAAATCACTATTACGAATATCTCACTTTTGCCCTCAACGCTTTTTAAAATCGCACTCGCGAACTCTTGAAAAATGGGATCCGAAGTCTCGAGTGCCCCGATATATTCTCCCAGAGGCCATTTATCATATTTTCTCTCATCCTTGTAACGAAAAAATAAACACACGATACAGAAGTTGGAGGAAGAAGAACGAGGTGTGAAAATAAGTTTAGAAAAAATTAAGTATCGACGATAAAATTTCATTTATAATACAAAATGAACGTACAAATGAGCATTTTTATGGGTGAGATTGAACGAGAGATAAAATATTTTACAAAGAGAGACATAAAAATAGAAAATACGTAGACAAAGTGATTGCTGTGTAAATGAGTATTTTTACGAGCGAGATTTGACGATAGAAGAATTGTCCGCGGAAAAATCGTAAAAGGGGAAAAGTTTTTTGGTGAGAGAAAAAAAAACGGAGAGTGAGCGTCGCGGTTGGGATTTAATTGATTGCCGTGTGAATTAGAATTCGTATTTTGATAGAGGGTTGACCGATCCTCGTGTCTCGAGGCATGAAAATATGGAACTTTGTCAGCCCCTTTTCGCTCGACATCGAGAACCCATCGAGGGGCGTCCCCGCGAGGGGAAAAAACATCGAGTTTAGCCTCTGCGTCAGCTTTATTGCCTTTTCAGAGGGTCATGAACCTGTTAACGATTTTGTCATCCACGCACGAGCATGAAAAACTTTTCTCATTTTCATCGCACAACAATTGAGCCAGAATAAAGGAGAGTGCGTTCATTTTCATGGCAAAAAATTATACGATCAAATGAACTTTCTATCAATAAAATGAATTTTATCATTTAGAAATTTTCTTACGATGACCACTTTCTCACTAATTTCTAAAAACATATCTAATTTTATAATTAAAAAACGTATTAATAAAATAATATTTTCATTGTGATGTGAAATTGAGGTATGTAATTAATTCTCTTAAAATAAAACCTTATTTGGAAGGATAATGTTCTTGTGCCTGTTTCGATCCTCATTCCCTTTGTCTGCAACCCCTGTCATCCAGAAATTTTGGCTTTACGTCAAAATCCCCTCTAATCCCGTTGTTACGTGTCATTTCACCCGAATCTTCCGAAATCACTCCCCCAGGGCTCTTTTCATCGGAACTACATTCATTCTCGTATTTCTTTGCGCTGACACATTTTCTTGTTACGAGAATAGCATCAAATTTCATCTCCAACAGTCACAAACAAATGACCGATTTGTTATCATTATATAAAAAAATAATAATAAATAAAACAACATAAAATAAATGTAAGATTGACAAAAAAACTCAATTGCATCGTTTCCTGACAGCCTTTGAAGTTATTACACCTTAATTAAACATCATTAAATTGATCCATTCAACCGAAAATATAATAGGGAACATTTCCGAGAAGAATTACAAGAGAAAACAGCGGAGGCTTAATTGATTTTATTTTTATGAACGATTGGGAGCGGAGTCGATCGTGTGCGAAAAAAAGTATTAAATGAAATGCGCAGCAATTAACGAATTAAGGTGTGCAATTAAAAAGAGAGAGAAGGGAGGATAAATCGAAGGCTCGAGGTATTAGAAAAGCTCGGATATCTCGCGACCTTTCGTCCGTATTCTCTTTACGCGAAGGATCCAACGTGCATGATTATACAACGAAACGAACATGCGTCCCGACGTGTTCATCCGAGTGTCGCTCTCTCGCGTTTCTCCCCGGCATTCAGTTACAAGGAAATATTGTATTACGGGTACTACTCTTCTACGCTGCATCGTTATCACGAGAACGGACAATGAACCTCCTCTCATTGCCCCTTTTTTACACCAACCATCAACAATAAATGTCGCCTAACTTTCAAATATGTTAATTTCATTACAAATATTATTATGTCACATTCTGTTACTTATTTTGCAGACACTGTAATCATTTTTTTTAATATCTTGGAGAATAAATGAAACATATTTTTTATGGAGGAGTTGGCTAAAATTTTGAAATTTTTGTAGACGATGATTTATATAATTCACAAATTGAAAAAACTTTGAAAATGTTGAATGAAAAATTCAGACTGTTGACCAACATTCGAGCGAATATATACACAAGAAAAAGTGGCACGCTTCTGGCAAAAATAGATCGTCTATATTTGATTATCTTATCGTGGAAAAAATGAGTCATGCAATTTGGGCTCGTCAGTGAGAAAGTTGGCAGGAGGTAGGCGCGATAATGAGACCTCGAGAGAGAATAGAGTTTGGGCAAGGTGGGTGGTTTTGACACTGGCGAAGTGTCTCGCCGAGCCAGGTGGCCCGTTCCAGACGCGTGCCAGCTGTCACACACCGCTCTCCTCGCTTTTTTGCCGGCCGGCGTTTTCTACTTACAACCCTCGAAAAAAAGACTAGAAAAAAAAACCGAAAAATCAATACACCGAGCGATGACTGTTTGGGCAGCCAAAAATGAAACACATCGCTCCGAGAAGCAATAAACTCGACAGATCTAGAAACAAATTTTCGCATGCGAAATAAGCAAAAATGGCTTCTACGATAAGCTGAAAATTTTGTTTTTCGAATAATATAACAATGGAGTATATACAATAATATCTTCGATCCTCTTTCGAAACGAGGACGTTAAAATTTCCAGCTGCGAAAATATTTCTCAAAGGAAATAATTTCCATAATAATTCGTACCGTGCTCTTCGTGTATCTCTTTCCAGTCCGATTTCACGAACGTAAACGTTGAAAAAAAAATCCCAAGATAATTCGCTCTGCGTTTTCGGAGTCCGAAGCACTCACACTTGTAACCAGAGTACGAAAAAAAAGTCAGACGTAAGCGAAAAGGGACCAATAACGTCGGAGAGCACTTTTTGTAATTATATACGTGTGTGTGTGCGCCCGGATTTTTATTCCTCGAAGAAATTTTTTTTGCGGCACGATTCACGATCGAGGTGAGAGAGAGAGATACAACCGGCGATGAGCGGACACCGGCTCACGAGTGAGACAGAAAATTCGGGAGAGGATTTTGTAACGGGCGTGGCGAAGTTTCGCGATCAACTGCCGGCGAGAGACAGCGAGTTCCGTCACGAACGCAGCCGCACGCTTCTCTGTAACCGCTCAACGTGACTCACGCCACCCCCGTTCCCACCAACCTTCTTTTTTACACGTTCCCCTCCCCCTCCCCGCCCTCCCTCACTCCCTGCTTCCAGTATTGTTAAAACCGAGAGGAGGGCGATCCCTTTCCACGCGCGTTCGTACCACTTCTCCTTCGATTCTCACCCATCATCTCTTTTTTCCTCTCTTTCAACATATCTCACGCAAAATAATATTCTCCCAGATTTTATGCACTATTTTTTTCGCTCAAAAAATTTTTTAATTTTTTTCAAATTTTCTTTTAACGAATATTCTCTTCTTAGATGTTATATATAGTAATATTGTAATTATATTTACAGATTGTTAATTTGTTTTTATACGTTTAATATTCATATATTATTCAGTTATTCTCGATTTTTGCCTTCGCTGCATAATAATTATAAAAAACCCTTCCTCTTATTCTTATTTTATTTTCAAAGGAATATCGATGCAAACCTCTCTCGTTGGTACTTTCTTCCCTTGCATATTTATGAGACTCGAAAAAGTAAAGTCACTTTTAAACGATGCGTTCTACCTTCCGAGAATTATGTCGATGCGCAACGGCGCGACGTACAAATCGTCTCGGGAGGGCCCGCCGAGTACGTGTAGGATGTTTTCTGTCAAGTGGGCGAATGGACACACACTTCCTCATTGTTTTTTTTTCTTCGATTATTTCTCTCCCTCGAGTCTCGTCGAAGAAATATTTCAACAAATTGCATTTCGTAAATTTTTCATTATTTCTTTGCTCTCCTAGAATTCTTTGGAGGAAGAAAGTGTGTATGAAAAATGAGAATGCTCCGGTGTGAAATATTCTCGCAAAGACTTGATTGATCACTGACGAATCCTTGCGTCACTCTCGAGATTCACGAGCCTGACGTAACATCCGGAATTTATCATCGAACCCAGCCAATTTTCTTTTTCTTGGCCGCTCTTTTGTCGCCCTCTCGCTCTGTCTCCTTTCCCTGATTTGAAGACCCGACCGGTCTTCCAAGGAGTATAAGAGAGAGAGGGAGAGGGAAACTCGATGAAAAAAAGGAGCTTGGTAAAAATTGCCTCATTGCGCATTCCACTGGAATGAATCAGCGTCCAAGGAACGTGCTACCAGACCGAGTGTTTTGATACACAAAGTTTCTCCATTTTTTCTCTCACCAATTTTTATTTTCGTAGACGAAAATTACTCCAAATTCGGGACGTAGATTTATCATTTTTTAAATTAATTTTTATTTTCTTCTCGTTTTTCTTCACGAATTCTTCGTCACATGTATTTTTACGAGTCTCGCCTCTTTAATTTTTTCTTTCAATTTTATTAAAACTGGTTGAAAATTTATTTTCTTCACATTTTTCTTAACGAATTTTTCGTTCACATGCTTATCCCGAGTACTGTCATCGCCCATCAACGCGCCAGATGTCTGACGGACTTTTATTCGTATACCCGTCTCCGTAACTGAGCTTTCATCGCCGCGAAAGATATCTTAAAAATATATACGAAAGAGGAATGAAAGCTGCGAGAAAAATGAGATAATTCTACTCGGGACCCGTTGCAACGTGAACGATTAATAATAAACGTTGACTCTTGCGATTATTCTCGCGATCCTGGCTCGTTTTCCATTTCTCCTGATCGTGGTGCATTTATCCGATCCGAAGGATATACAAGTAATGAAGTAACGCACTCGAGTGTGGGCGTGAAACGATTCTTCCACCTCTCTCTCTCGAGTTTTCATTTTTTTTTCTTCGTATTATTTTTATTTTTTTCTTCTTACTTATCCTCTCGCTGTATTGTATCGAAGACGTGGAAGAGGGCTTTGCTCGATGCGATAACGATCTATCTTTAATGGCGAGAGAGGCTGACTCACGCTATAATTGGAGAATAAGCAAGTACCAAAAGAGAGAGAGAGAGGAAGAGCGAGCTCTTTTCCATCCTTAGACTCACCGAGAGACTTTCTAGCAACGTGGGCTCGAAATTTTTCCGTGCTAGCCTCGCGGTACATCGCTGAATTATCCGCATCTAATTTCTTCATTGACTCTAAACTTTGCAATTAGAATAATTCGATCCCCGCCGAGGAGAATAATTCAACGAGAAATTTTTCCTCGATTCTTTCGAACTAAAACGGAGAGAGCCGATAATGCGCCATTTATTTCAATCGATTTGAATAATGACGAATAATAGTTCTTATTTCCATATAACAGATGAAATTGGGTTAGAGTTTACATTTTCGGAGTGGAAAAAAACGTGTTACTCCTTTACTTGCTCAAAGTGAAAAAAAGAAAATGCGAAAAAATTTAATTGACAGTTTTGTATCAAATTAAATAATTAGCGAAATATATACATTTATTTCTGTTCTGTCGGAGGCCTTGACGGGTGTGTTATTGAGGGAAATAAAGCCGGTTGGATTTATCGCGCTACGCGAGACTACTCCGGTGAGTCTAAAATTCAATCCAGCAGTCGCTCTTTGCCAAGAGATGAGTCTCGGTGCTCCTAGAAGTAGTAAAAGCACGATCGTAAACGGAGCCGAACATCCGTGGGATTCTACTCCAATTTTTTTCCTTATTTTTTGTTCTAATCTGTTTTTCGAGTTGCTATCTCCGGACAACTATCTCAAAAGTATTTTTGTATATACGCTCCTCTCGATCTCTCCTCTTCTTCGTCCTTTTTTCTCTTTCGCTCGTTGCTGTCCGGAAATAGAGCGACACTGACCTCGCGCAACGTCGTCGCAGCTTAGTGCCATCGGCACCGAGAAAAAGCAACCCGGAGAAAAGATGCGTGCCTATTATTATCATCAACTATTATTATCAACTATACTAATGAGACATCTTCAACATTTATAATTTTTTAGAAGATTCTGTTCTCTATCTACTATACAGGAGTATAATCTTTATCCGCATATTTTCTTTTGAAAAAAAAAACTTGAAAATAAAAACGGAAAATTAATTTCGAGGTGCAAGTCCCTGTGATCTCGAGACGCAAATTTTTGGGAGTTTTATGAGAATTCCAGCTCGAATATGAAAGCGTTCGGAGCTTTGAGGAATCTCGCCGCGATATCTTTTGCCGGAGTCATCCCGGGATTATCCGGATGTTCTCGAAATGCAAAAAAATGCAAAGAAGAACATTCGCGCGGAATTTCCTCTCAGTCCGACTTTCATTCGCGCCGTTCGCCCCATTTCTCTTTTTCTCCTCGTATACGAGGTTCATGGCTCGATGAAAATAATGAAAAGGCTTGCCAGCGGCCGCCCCCGACTAGAAACACACCCACAAAGCTAGACGGATCGATGAGTTCGTCGGACGAATAATCCGCTCTCCATCTCTCTCGCTCGCTCTTCCTCTCCTCTCGTTTTAAACATTGAAAAGTATCCTATCTTTTTTCACTGAAATTCTTAGTAATTGAGATCTTATTCTTGTGAACATTTTTTCAGCGTAAAAAATGTTGGAATTAGGATAACATATACTCATCGAACTCTGTACGTACACAGAATAAAAGTGGCAAAAAAAGAAAGAAAAAAATGATTGTAAAACAAGTTTGACATTATCGATGCAAAATCGACGGCTCGTGTGTAGGATCGTTGCCGAAGGCTGAAATTCGAGACCGTTTACACGGCAAATATAATAACTCAAGTTCGGTGACGGGCTTTCAGGACACGGAGAGGAGGTCTGGAAGGTTGCGCGTCGAAATGCGAGGAGAAAAAAAAAACGTAACGATGTCGCCAGAGACGCGATCGTTCGAGAAAGAAAAGGAGAGAGAATTTCGTTATCCGAGTTCGTAACAAAGTCCAAGCGCTCTCAATTATCAAATAGACTTTCGTCGAAAGTGCAAAAGTTTCTATTTATAGAAATCACGGATTATGAATTCTCCGGACACGCTCGACGCTGCTCCGTTCAATTACTCACCCGGCAAGAATTTCTTTTTTTAACTTTTCGCAACGACATTGAGACAGCGTGCGCGCGACCACGGAGGACAAAAAGTTTTATTCCCCGCGTCACGGTTGCACGATTCCGGGCAAATATTTTTCACAGTGACGACACGCCGCTCTTTAAAATCATATTCCGTACAAGGGCAGCCATTTTGTCGAGTCGTTGCGTCTCGTTTTCCAAGCGAACAATTTCGAATTGAAAAAGAAAAAAAAATGAGCAATTTTTTCGACTGTATAAATAAATCGGAACTCCGCGTGGAGAGGAGTTTCTCGATCGCATCGAGAAGGTTTCTCGAAACGAGGAAGCGCGGACGAAGGGAGCGAGAGAGAGAGGAATAAATGTCGAGAATTAGTGAGACAGAAAGAACGACAAAATGGCGGAATGAGCGGCGAGGGCATCAAGCGGTGTGAAAATAACTCCGTACACATCGAGAGAGTCTTCTTTGCTTGTAAGAGGAGTCTGGTTGCCAAGCCGGGAGAGATCATGTCCGAAAATGAAATTCATTCTCGGGAGGCGAGGCGTCACCGCGAAATGGATGGAACGGAGCCTTTTCCGCGGCTTCTGGAATTCTAACGCGGACGCGGGAGAGAGGTTATGTTCGAGAGGCATGAGAAAAATATGTGCACGAGGGGGGGGGGATAAGACACGCGAGAAGAAGCGAAAAGGATAGGAGAAGAGAAAGATATAATAAGACGAATAAGAAGAGCGGGGAAGGATTGACACTGAAAAATAATAAAAAGGAAATAAAAGAAAAGAAAAAAAAAGGAGGATTGACACTCTCTCAAGTGCGGGGAATCTTTCTCTCACGCGCTCGAGTACATCCGACGTTCCTATAATTAGAACTCTCTCTGACTGGCGTCATTTTCCGTCTATATATACACTTACGAAGTCGCATCGGAGAAATAAGGAGAGGAGAGAGAGAGGCAAAAAAAGGATCACGAGACCCGTTGCACACGACGTGAAAGCTCATCCTCGCGTTTTACGAAACAAGAACGTGCGCGTTTCTTCGTTAGCCATCGCTCTAACGGTGTTTGTCGTTTTCAAGAGCGGAATAATGGGGAAAATGGAGGAAAGAGCGGAGGAATTTATACCGCTTTTCCGTCCACGCACGACAAACCGCTTGTACGGAATTTATCATTTATTCATCAGGATATGCAGCAACAAAGTGCAGCGCGTAAATGGAGGAAGCGTGCTGATAATTTCCACCTTCTACCTCTCTCTAGCGCGCTCATCTCTATTCATCTCCCCGACTCTTTCTTCGCGTCCAAGCAAACGCTTACCGCGCATGACAGACCGAGAATGAAACGAGTTATCGCGATTATTCCTTGTTCGAGTTTCGCTACGTTGCGCCGTTTTTTTTCCCTCTAACCACAACAAAAATGCTGGAAGCGCTGACAGGAAAAAATAGTGTATAACACGTAGAAAAAAATAGTTAAAAAATTGTCCTGTGAAAAGCTCGTTAGGAAAATGCTAAAAAGGAGCTTTCACAATTGGACTTTTTTATAACCAGAGTTAAATCGTAAAAAAGTTAATTTATCATCGTTTATATATATGACGTTTTGCTCGAGAGATTGCGAGTGCCCTTAATTACATTACCGTGACATAGATAAAATAAAAAAGAATGCAAGTTATTTAATTATTAAAAAAAGAGGAGTGGAGAAAATGTATATGATTTTTTCGCTCTTGCAAGTGATGAAATTCGAGTATTTTCTCTATAATCGATTATCGCGAGCGATGCGCGCGTATTTATTCGCGTACATTCGATTATTACTCCCGACAGGGACAGGGTATTCGCGCTCTCGGAATATTTTAACGGTTAACGAGACATACTCGTACGATCCTCGAGTCGTAAACCCTTCTGTGGTTTTTCTGCGTGCGCTCCTTCTCATTCTCGCCCGTATATACCGCGGTACTCGAATGCGTGCGTGACACGCGTCTCGAATTATTATTATCCTTGAGGGGAGGAAACTGGGCGAGGCGCGTCGCGAACGCTTTCTCTCTCTCTCACTCAACCTCTTCCTTTTTTCTTTCTATCCCTCTCGCGCGACACGTTGATCGTCGTTCGTCCCTCTCGCACTCCCGAGAAGACGATCCGAAGCTCTTTCACTCTCTTTCTCTCGTGGTCGCCTTGAACTCGGAAATTTTCGACTCGGCTCGACTTCCTATTATAGCTTGCAAGGAGAGAAAAGCCTGCGTCGCTGCGAGAGGACGGCCCTCCGAGGAAAAAAAACGTATATTATTCATCTTGTATATAAAAGAGCGATAAGATGTTTTTTTCGACGTCTCCTCGCTCGTTTTTCGAACAATTTTTCGCTCCTCGGAGATTATTTCTGGGAGATCCGAGTCGGAGTATCGGAAAATGTACACGCTTCGTGAATTATCGTCCTCGGTACACGTATATACTCTCCGCACGGGCGGAGAAGGCGCGTCCTTCGAATGATTCACCGCGCAAGGGGGTTGCGCTCTCGTCGTGCGTTGCGCTTCGATTCGACGATCCCGAGCTTCGCCACGGGATCTCACCATCTCTTGTTCCTCATTTTTTTTTCATATTCGTACGTTTTTCTTTCTTTTTTTTTTGCGCGCATCGCTAGTTTTATTTTTAATCAGTGTGCATCGGATGCTCGCTCGCTTCGGAGCAAATGGTATGAATGAGCAAAATATTTAGAGTGAGGGGGAAGCGCGCGTTAAAAACGATTCGTGCCGAGTCCTCGAGCTGCAGGTAGGAGATAAAATATATATATATCTCGATCGCTGTAAAAAGGTCAGGTTAATTCTGCCGATCGGAGATATTCGCCCCGGTAGATAAGGTCTCGCTTGAATAATCCTGACGGTCTTGCTTCACCTCCTCTTGCCATTTTTTCCTCCCGTTCTCGCGCGCTCCGATCTCCTCCTCCTCCTCCTCCTCGCTCTTTTAAATGCTTTGTTCGGGATATTTTTAAGTGTAGCGAGAGATCGCGGAGCTCGAGGCGCGAGTTGACGCGTTGTTGCCAGGCGCGCTTGCGCATGACTGTTCCTTCGCTCGGCGCTCGTTAACGGGCCAACCCGGAGCCAGATGTTCCCGAGACTAAAATCCGCCGAGAATGATCCTTTTACGCGTTACACGTCTCGAAACTTCGTAGCGTTATTCTCATTCGGATAATATACGCGTATTTTATTTTTTTTTCTTCGCAATATCTTTTTGTCACTCATCTGCGCGGCTCTCGAGGTCGTATCTTTGAAAACAAAACGAATCGGTGCGTCTTATCTCTTTTGACTGCGAGCTACCGGCATCGTTATTATTCTCGGAGGACAAATGACCATTTACGAGACAATAATTAGACTCGGGAACGATAAAAGTCCCACCGGGTGCGCCATCTGCTGAAAAGTTGCCTGCGAACGCCTCGTCGAGGAGGAAAAAAAGTGCGAAAGCTTTTCTACATGTCTCTCTCTCGCCGGCTGTGAATCACGCGCGTGCGTTGCGTTTCACGACACACGCTCGCGAGAGTCTGGCTGTCTGCTCCGCGAAACGAGGAGCGCCGCGAAAAAAAAGCGCAATTGAGAATTGTCGGGAGACGCGCGTATTTCACCGCGGAGACGCTGTCAGAGTTGAAGGACACTCGGCTTGAATGCTCACACTTTTTTTTCTCCTCTCTCATTTATTCCCTCTCGCTGCTCCGTTCCTTCCACAATTTGATATACAGAAAATGCGGAATACTGGAAAAATACTCGCGTGTGCGCACCCGCAGAGAATTCTAAAGGAACAAAAAAATGAGAATTATAAAGAAAAAAAAAAGAGAGAGCACTCGAGAAAAAAGCGTCGGCCTCCTTTACCGACGGAGACTCAATCCTTTTGCATCGATGGAGCTCGCCGTCGCGTGCGAGGATGAAATAAATAATAAAAAAAGAAAAAAAGGAACGTGGAGATCGAGTCAGAGACAATGGGAGACATACGAAGGGTCCGGCACGTGCCGTGTCACGGAAAAAGGTCGGGGAAGGGGAAAACGCTCGGTACGTCCAACTGGTCGAGTCGAAGACGAGCGAGTGAATGGACAAAGTTCGCCCTGGTGGCGATACGTGCGCGCGCGAAACTCGGCCAGGAGCGTTATTCTCCCCGCGAAACGCCCAGCAGGATTCGGTCAACCGTTACGGTTTCGCTAATGGTCTTGTTTCTTGCTCCTCTCGCCTTGTACAAAAAGCACGAAAAATCGGATAAAAGAGGAGAAACGAGAGCCGGGGGAAATCGTCCTTGCGCGAATTTTCGTCATGGACGTTTTGATGTCGAGAAAAACGCGCAGTTAAATAAATATGGTTAAAAGTATATAAATAATAATAATAATAATAATATATAGTATATGTATATCTGGAAGAGTACTCACGTGGATCCCTGTAGAGATCACGATAGACGAGGGCCGCGGCCTCGTTCTCGGTCACGCAGTCCCATAACCCGTCGCAGGCAATTATGAGAAAGTCTTCCTGACCGTCCAACGTGATGCAACGAATTTCCGGATCCCCGGTCACGTACGGCTTGTACTGTGCATCACCTTTGGCCAAAAAATCAATGAATTTCATTAGTTATTTATAAAATATCGAATTGGTTGCTATTAAACGAAAAGAATGAAAATTCTAAATGAATAATATGAAAATTAAGGAGAATATATTTGATCGAAAATATTTTAGAATCCGCTGCCTGTCGATGGAATTTCTGCGTTACGAAATCTAACACGCAAAACTTCTACGTGGCCGCCTCGCTCACTCGACTTCTATTTTTTAATTAAATCTAATTATCTAATTAATGGATACGGAGCTCATTTGAATAATGGAGTCCGAGGAGAAGAAGCGTGGGCGCTTCCGGTTACATGAGAGATTAAGAAAATGAAAAAGTTGGAGAAAAAGTTTCCTCGCGAGGAACGCGCATAAATTTTCATATTCGTGATGGAATAACAAAGAGTTTGTTCGATATAGTAAAAAAATTGGTAATAGTTCAGAATTTCCGATTCTCCTATAATTCGACACAGTATACGCTCTCAATAGGGCCCCCAGAGCCACCAAGGGGAAGAGTTTTTCGTGAAATTCGGGTACCCCCACTTTGCCAATATTCGCTGTTCTCATTAGGGCCGAATGCTCAAACGTTAACCAACGTATTCCTGTCTCGCATTTAAACACTCGTCATGGGTATCCCCACCGGGTGTGTGCTCATTTTCATATTGAACAAGCCAAAAACTGATTTTTGGACCAGTTTTTTCAGTTTTTCAATATGAATTCTTGAATTGCGCCCCGAATAAGTAGCATTTTCGTTATCTACGGGAAATTTCCGATCGAATAAGGTCTTAAAATCGAGAAAAAAAAATTCAAAAATTTTCGCGAATTTTTTAAGGTATACCCCTTTCCATTTTTTCCAAAATCTTCAAGGAGTCATAACTTTTTGAAAAATGGATGTAATAACGTGATTCTTGCGCCATTCTCTTCGTTTTGCAAAAATCTTTAAGAATCGCCCTT
>JAPYYW010001555.1:0-39131 GCA_030522545.1 Cremastinae sp. A BG-2022a
AGGGCAAGACCGATAGGTGGAAGTACTCGAAGTGGGGGAACTTAACTTAAACCTCGCGAGTTAACTAACTTGGTTTATCCTTCAAAAAACTGGGCCTAAATAGCAGATTCAAGTATTTTTCAATTTCGTTTTTACTTTTGTAACAGTTTGTGTATGGTAATAATTTTCGTTACCAATTTTCGTTAATAAACAGTATGTATCTCGAATTTTATTCGTACGAATATTTATACATAAAAAACGTTTGTGAATATTTTTAAGTAATCATTAACTATGTAAGTACATTGTTAACACGATTAAAATTTATTTAATGAAACTATCAAATTTGAGTTCTTCGGTGATGATATTTTGTATTACATTTATTCCCTATTGTGAACAATATCAGGCATGTAGCACACGTTAGTCACACCGACTACATTTCCAGGAGTAAATTGAGTGTGGTAAATGGATGCATTTTGGATGAGAGAACGCAACGCCGTTGTAAGATGACGAAAAAAGATATTGTCGCAAATGATAATTCTTTTTATCGAGGGTGAAAACGGGGTGCGATATTAGAGTTTTTCCTATTTACGTTGCGAGAACTGCACAGTCACCATTTCACAATAATTCACTTTTTCCCTCGTCTCGGGATTTCAGATGTAATATCCGACTAGTAAGTGTAAAAGGTTTAAAATTATTCATTAAAGAATTCATGGAAAAAAAACTTACTAAATTTTTCCTATTTTAAATATGACATAAATATATCTTAGTCTTCTTCAAATATAATATGCGTTTATTGAAAGAGTATTGATAGAATAAATTCGTAAAAAATAACAATAAGCTCGTCAGAGAACTCCCAGCAGTGTGCTCTACAAACCGTAGAAAAGTCAACCGCTCTCTAATTGGATCAATAGATCGTGTTCTTTGGTTCATCGCACGCATGGTTACGGAATTACATTAAGCGAAACGAGTTTTATTTTATCGCCGGTTTGATTCGATCTCGATATCGGTGTCTCAGTCGATCGAAAATATCTCTCCTGCACTGAGAGAAAAGTATATATGGTACATATTTTACGATAAAGTAACAAACTATATTGATTGTTGTATTATATGAATCAATAGATAATAATATTACGTACTATTATTAGACTTTCTGTTCATTGTGATTGCTTTCCAGAGATAGTATTAAATTTCGACCTGCTGTTAAGGTGCATCGGTTACATTTGGCATTTCGAGAATTTATGGCTGAAAATAAACTGTAATTAAAACTGAATATACACCCAATACTGAAATATTTACGTATTTTTTAATTTATATAGTTATCATTGGGTAATATTGATCCAGGCCTAAAGCACAATTTGCTTTTTTAATAATCAGATGTTTATTTTGAAAAATAATTGGTCTAAATTATAGTTTTAATCGTTTATTTTAGAGCGTGACAATTGCCATTTAATTTTTTCTTCAACAAAGAACTATCAAATATTTTTATTAGCAAAGAAATTGAACGCAGTGAAAGAGAAATTGACGAGTCGAACGAGGGTTATTTCTAACGTTATTTTCTTGGATATCTCTCGAAGAAAATGTTCACTTGGCCGAATCGAAGATTTTTTCCAAAATGTAATGTTAAAATGTATGCGGCAAAGTGTCGCGCAGGTGGTCAGGCCGGAAACGAGGGTGGCCCGGTAGGAAAAACGCAATTTTCCGGTCTGTCGGGTACTCTGTACGAAACGGGAGGTAGAGTTCACGATTGGCGAATGATCGCATAACGAGAATGCGAGAGGTGAAGTACAGCCGACGAGCCACATTACCTACCGTTGAATTCTCTCGGACGACGAGCTTTTTACTCTCCGTTCGGTAATAACGACGAAACAGTAGTCTGCTTCGACGATCGGCCTCGTTGACTTTCCTTATACTCTCTTTCATTCTTTACAGACTCGGAGGATTTCAAATTGCGAGACTCGCCTATTTATTGTCCTCTGGTAATCGCCGAAGCGAGACAGCTCATTTTTCCGTACCGACAAAAAAAAACAAATAATTTTGCTCGATAAAAACTTTGTATATACCGTATATGGACAAAAGATGGGACAGTCACGATTCTCATTTTAAAAAGTGTGACAAAGGGAAGAAAAAATGCGATGCTAATGGCAAAATTAATATCGGAGACGATTTTTTCTCGTCTTTCGCTCTGTTGTTCCCTTTGTAAATTCGTGAATCTCATTAAAATGATTTAACGAAGAGTAAAAACGCGCGAACAACGTTCGAGAATCGACGTACGAGGGCAAATGGGTACAGGGCGTACTCGAGCGAGACGAAGATTTTGAAATATAGAGGGTGTCAGGCCCTCCAGTCGAGTAATATTTGTCTCGCAGGACCCTCGATGTGCGGGAAAAAAATAAGCATTGAGCAAAAGTTCCCTTGCTCGGTATCCCCCCTCTGCCCACTCGGCATTGTTCCAAAGAGGACGAAAAGAGTCCCCTAACACGCACGAGCAGCTGAGTGAAGAAAAAAAAAGAGGGAAATGGGAATTAGAATCCGAAGCCTAGGATCACGTGTCCTATATGTACGAATACACATTATATGCATATTAGTGTGTGTCTCAAATACGCATGTGTGAGTTTGCGTGCAGTAATATACCGCAAAAGGCGAATTCTATCTCGCGAACGGAATTTCATTTTGTTGTTCCACAGAGTTGTGCCTTTCGAAACGTACAGAAACCTTTTGTGTACAATATATTTTGTTGAAATTTATTAAAGGTAAGACGTCGTGTGTGTGTGTATTTTATGTGTGTAGCTGTGTCCATATCAATAAACAAAGAGTCATCTCCCTGCAGTATTAATATAATATCTTATGCATTGCATATGGTACAAGAACTTTATTTGAATTTTTAAAAAGTAATAATCATAAAATATAGTTACGAAGTTTAATTGAATTATTCATTTCTGCACTCGACTTAAATGTTAAATATAGTTTCCTGTTCGCACGACCTGCCGCAATACATATTCACATCGTGTGTATGTACAGAAGTACATAAAAGATTAGCTTACGATTGTTACTACATTTTTTTCGACTTTTATTCATCTTATTTTGACAAAGTAGTTTCCACTTATTTAACCAGAAACGATATTCAGCATTTCGCTCTGTTAGGTAGCTGGAATAGTATTTTATATTGCATAAAAAGTTTAATATAACCATGTCTAATTTTCATACTTTTAATGGACCTCCTTAAAATGTGTATTTTCAATTAAAAAAAATAAATATCAGACAACAGTCTATGCTTTTCATTTAATATCGTATTTATATTTCCAATTATTGATATCATTCAAGAATGAAACTAGAAATGGTACACATGAGTATGCATTATCTTTCATTACTATATTTTCTTAATTTTCTTCTCAAGCTGTCAGACGAGTACTGGTTTAATGCGTACAAAAATAAGTAGTAAAAAATACGTCTAGTCATTTTCTCGCCGAGAACGATGATGAATTCAGAATAGCCCTTCTGAATTTTATTTATATACGAGATGCTTGTTTCATATGTGAAATGAATTACACACCCTGAAACGTCCATCTGGACGTTCCGTCCATTAGAAAATTCAATCACCGAGATCGCGGCTGATCTAATTAAAGCGAAACGAAAAAAATACTGTTCCAAATTAGTGTACATGGCAGAACGGAATTATTATTGTTGCACTATAATTTTTATTTCCAGCAGAAAAAGTTTGTGGGTTGAAAAATTATTTTCAAACAAATCGCTTTGAAGGTCTTGCATATTTTGTTATTCTTACACTCTTCACCTGCAATAATTTCTGTCGCGAAATTATCACTTTCTCTCAAAATTTATTATCCAAACGAACAATAAGTAAATTTATTTTACGTGCCACTTTAAAAAATCTTTTACTGTGTGTTTTATTGAAGAATAAAAAAATTATTTTCGTACGATTTGAATCAAAAGTCGCAGGAGTTTATCTGAGAGTTTATTAGCCATTTCGAACAGGAAACTATGTTTTTCTCTTAGAATTCATTCGAGTAATGTTGATCTTGGAGGGTGTGCAGAGAAATGGGAAAAATATCTGGGGGAATTTATCGTAAAATATTCTCTCTTTTTTTCGTTTAGTTCTTGATCTCGAAAGTCATTGAGAGAGGAGCATCGTTGAATAGCGTCTAGTCACATCCTCTTATTCACCAAGTGACCGAATAGCCTCGAGCACATTGGAACGAGAGTCTTTTTAGAGTACACGCGAACGTTTTATCGTACGTGAGAACGTTCCTTCTGCTTCTGGTTCACATTATAAATATAGAGTGATTTCGTGAACGAGAGAGATAAGGCATCCGCCGATCATTTCTCGTCATACAAATTCTCCTTCGATTTCACCAGAGTATAGTCTTGTTAATTCCCAGAAAAAGGCATCATTCAATTTTTTGGCCTGACCAACCCCCAAAAACCCGGACGTGAGAACATATGGGCCATTTTTCTCCCGAATTTCTTTGTGATCGGAATCGAGGGTGAACGACGAGAGGGGTCTGGCGAGAAAAGCAAATACGGATCAGCGCGTATCGAACTCCTGGATACATTTTCAGTTTCATATGCATATTTTTCACATTAACAGTCCGCAATAAACCCGTGACCAATATTGGCCACAATGCACTCTCATTTTGCACGGATCCGACAGAAGGCGGTGCATTCAGAATATATATTGCTAAATGAGTTCTCGATCGATCTAATTTTTCATTAATGCATTATTGCGTGAAATTTTTCTTTTGTTATCTTCTATTTTCTCCTGAAAGCAATTTTTCTCCATTTGTTCTCTTTGTTCCTTCATTTAAAGAGACAAGTGTTTAGTTTGAAAAAGTTGGACACATCGTGCATTGAGGGAAAAAATTAATAACAATAAATACGAAAACGAGTCAAGAATTAATGAGAAAATAAATAAGTTTGACATGTTAAAAGTAAAAGGAATAAAAATTTTGTTAAGAACTCGATGAAAAATTTAAAAAAAGTTTGTTAATACTAAAGAAATGTATATAAATTCAGAAAAAAAATAGTCTACATTGCTTTCGAATAATCGAGTATCAAAGTTACGTTCTTATACACGGAATCTATAGGTATATTGTCTATAAAAATCGCTGTTTCATGGTTCAATTATTCGGAAAATACGTAGACAAAAATTCTAAAAAAAAATCATATTTATATATTTGAAAGAATATCCTTTCCAAATTTGAACGTATTTTTATCATTTTGTTATACGTATATCGAAACAGCGGAAATAAATGAATAAAACTTAATACGTTTCAAATCGTCGTATAGGTTTCTTTAACGGTACGGTTATGAAAATCGCGTCAAGCTTTCATTTTAAAGAATTATTCATTTCAGTCCTTTTGGCTAGCATAAATAAATTCTTGAAGATAAATTTGTTTTCGAATATGTATATGTGAAACATACGTCACAAAGAGTTGACGCTGTCTCGCCAAGGTTTGCGGCGTCGAACCAAGTTTTCGCTCTTCACGGTTTCACCCTTCCTCTCAGGCACGCCGGTAATCGATACCACGCGTTCGGAGCCCTTCACGCACGCATACGAATTTTCTGCGCTACCCCGACTCGCGTTCACCCTTTTGCAGAGCATACACACCCGCATTTCATGCAAAGAATTACTGCGCAATTTAAACTTAGGAACACAGAGAGAATATTTTACCCAAAGTAGAACCTATTTTTAATTTTGAACGATCATATATATAGTATGTGCTTCGATGTTTTTACATTTTTCAAGCTCATACATTTTTATTCCGAAGAGAATGATTTAGACACAATAATATGGTTATTTTTGGAAATCCCTCGGTTTTCGTTTCTCCACACACGCTTCGGTGCCTCGATTCTTCGAAATCGATTTCTCGTAGTTTTATTCGCGTAAGGCCGTTGCCCTGGCGAGCGATGCTTGCGCGCGTATCATTCTTCCGTTTATTTCTCTACTTACTTCCTCTCACCGTTGCTCTCGTGCTTTGTCGAACTTTTGTTGATCAACCGACGACTTGAAAGCATATATACATGTTACACTCCTATCGTAAACGCCTTTAATACCATAATGTCTTTCACCCCCAAACAGATATATCTCTCCTTATACGCGTGACGTAAAGTTTAGTTTTTTTACGAATTCTTTTTTTTTCTTCTTATTACAACTTTTTCTTATACAAGCGACAACGCGACTGCTTTTTTGACGTTTTAATTGATATTTTGCTGTTCTTCTGGACGCATTCTTCACGCAACTTCGCATAATGCACTCTATTCCGATTAATTGAATAGAGGTTTCATCTCTTTTTTAATATAGGATACATCCGCACTGACATTTTTAAAAAGTATTTTGAAACGATATTATAAATTAGAAACACTGAACTATTCGCACTTTTCGGATGATTGAAAATATTCGGAACTGACACTCAATTGAACTTGTCGAATTATTTCTACGAAATGTTTTTCGGTACCGAAACACATTTAAGGCCTTAATCGGTTTTTCCACTCGACCTCGACCGATCACCATGGAAACAATAACGACACAGTGATTAACGAATATTTGAAAATTTTTTTTCCTCGTTACGCTCGACGAATTTTCTCTCTCTCTCTTTTTTTTTAATGTTTACGATCCCCGAAATATTCGTCCAGGTATATTTGATATAAATAATAGAAAATTGTGTAATAAGAGAATACCTCGACGATTCGTCGAGGTCGAGTGAAAAACCGAAGACGGTCTTGATTGTTCGGTTTTATGACGCAATTTGGAATCAGTAGGCCGATACAAAGTGTTGGGATAAGACGTGTCGGCTCTTGCAAGTTAATTCGTTACCAAAAAAACTTTTCGTAGAAATTTGACAAGTTCAATTGAGTGTCAGCTTCAACTGAGTGTCAGTTGGATTTCATAGTGCACATTATGCGAAGTTATATGAAGTATGCATCCAGAAGAACAGCAAAATATAAATTCAAACATGTTAAATGGGAAAAAAGCTCGTTGTTGCTCTTTTTTTAAAAATGCAACCTGCGTAATAGCTACAAAGTATCCATTTATTATTGGTCGAGTTAGTCTACTCTTGAAACTGTCATCTTTAATTTTTGTACGAAAATGCTTTATATTCGGAATGAAATGAAAAAAGAGATCGTAGTAAAATGCAAGTTTTATAAGCGAAAACGAAAAGAGGGAAAGCGAGAGAGGGAGAGAGAAGGGGGAGGAGGTTTTATAGAGGAGAGGCACGAAGGAACATCGAGAGTAACCATGTGGCGGGAGTAACACGGCCAAGGGTTCCGGTTATTCTGGTTTTGGCCTTGCTCGTGTGTTTATAGTGTTTAACCCCCTCCTCATATCTCGAAAAAAAGGAAATAAAAAATAAGTCCCGTAAAAACCACTCATGAGGAACTCGCAAAAAGTAATCGATATACATACTTTCCCTTTTTTTATTTCAATACTAAAATAAATTGATTAAACTTTGCCGCAATTAAAACAAAAAGTTCTTTAAATAGAACATTTACTAAAATGTAAATACGAAAGTAGTAAATAAGTATTCAACGCTTGTAAAAAATAAAAAGAGACTTTGCGTTATTTTAATAAGCGAAAGTTTTCTACTTCATGCAAAGTTCAACGAACTGGCTGATATTGGAATATTAAAGAGCGCTTCCTGTTCGATACATCACACCGGGTGCGTTACCACGAACGATGAAGGGGTAGATCGTGGAACTTCCGGTTTATCGCCACAGAGTTAGGGTGTATATTTAATGGCTGGTATTTTTTCTTATATTTATTTTTTCTATTTCTGGAATGTTTTCGTAATGAGTATGAAGATTTATCTTCGGATTTTAATTCGTCCTGTCTTTCGGAGCGTCACTAATGACTTCACTGCTAACGATGCATTTTCGTAAGACCCTTCAATCAACACAGCTCAAATTTTAGAATATTTGAAAATAAAAACGTAAATATTTTCGTGCGTATATATTTATACAATACAACGATCATACTTGGGTAATAAAAATAGTTCAAAATAACAAATTGATTGTACGAATAATATAATTTGGCAAAAATTTATGGAAAAAAATCGTTAGTATAGTATTTGGAAAAAATTCAATTTTCTACTTTTTATCGTCAATGACTTGTTTCTATAAAATTTAAGTAGAAATATACGAGTCATATTTCAAAATCTTATCTGTTACAGATTTAACAAATAAAAGATTCTTTGAAGTCAAGAAAGATGAAACTCAACCCCTTTATCGTGAGAAAGAATTTGAGAGAAAGAAAAACGCGTCCATCGTAAATTACATTCAATCTTCAATTTTTTTTGCCTTTTTTCAAAGACGAATTATAACCTTTTTTTTGGTTCTAAATTACTGCCTTCCAGCGCCTCAACGATCGAGGATCTAGTCGGAGAACGCTCTTATTTTTTTTCTCTGAGAAATAAAGTTCGAGGATAATTTCTGGTTGGACGATGAGAATATTATGGTAACGATTCGAGTTTGATGAAACGAGTAGGCAGCTGAAAAGGTACTGGAAGCTACAACGTTCATTTTCCTCTTTGCCTTTTGCGAAGTCAACCCGTTTGTTTGACTTTTTTAATTGTCATTGACTCGGCGAAGAGTCAAAGCTGTGTCCACATCGAGGCTTCGAGCAAAAAATTTCTAAAATGAAGCCGTCTATTCTCGGTAAAACGAGGGATGATTGAGAGAACCGAATGAAAGTTTGCAATGCGTTTGTACATAAACGCGATAACAAATGTTCCCTGAAAGATCTGCAAGCATCGTCAACTGCGGTTTATACCCTTCATTACTCGCTTCTCTTTTTTCCCTCTTTCTTCTTTTTATTCCTCAGATGCGAGAAATGGGTCTTGGATGAAAGATCGTCCAACGCTTTTCGGTTTCAACTTTTAATAGGGAACATTCCATGCTATGATGAAGAAAAATATCGCCCAAGACCGAAGCTTCTACGACTTGAAATCATGTGTTGGTGTAGAAAAAAAATGCAAAATATGAATGTTTATAAAACGATCAAGAAATCTGTAAAATATTTGAACGGTACCTTCTTTTTTTATTTATTTATTATCGTAATCGCTCCTATATTTTTGTACGCGGTCTATCTTTCCCTTCCAAATCTTTCTGCTACCAGCATCCGAAATTCTGACACCTATTTCAGTTTTTTCCTCGTCTCTTTTTCCCCTGCACGGTTATTTAGTGCCTTTTTCGGTAAGCGACAGATGTTTTTCTTCTTCGTACTTTTTACGCTGGGGATCTTCGTGTAGTCATAATGAAAATAATGTGAGTAAAATACACGTGGAAAAAATAATCGGTCGTGTCTCGTCAGACATTTTCGACAAACATTAGGGCGTGATCTCAGCTTCGAGCTTGCATTTTTTTTCACTTCCAGTGTCCTTGAAAATTATTTTCTTTTTTTCAACTCAAATTCTCTTGTTAATTCTTGAATCAGGAAATTTTTTTAAAAATAAAATAGATAATATTTTGAAACTTTAAAATAAAGTGGGGAATATTTTTGAAGGAAGAATTCGTGATGTGTTACATATGGTGAGTTGTTCCAATCCATGATAGAAACCGTGCACGTGCTCATTTATCTATAAGGGGCCTGAATCGTAAATTGAAAATTGTGATAGCTGCCGAAATACCATGAGATCGAACTGTCATGTCGTATTGACGTAAGGCCTCGCTCTGGGGGAAAATAATGTTGCATTGATTGAGTCGAACACCTATTTCGAAATTCCAAATTATATTCAATTGTCGATGACGTTCGATACGAAAGAAGTGAAAGCATTTTTGCTACGTAATAAACAAATTTATTAAAAACATATATAGTTTAAACACACATATTTCAAGCATATATGTCAAAAAATATAATTCACACATATTGTTTATTTTTTTTGACAATACATCAGAAAAAATATATTCAAAAAATATTTTTTATTTTATTGAAAAAAATGTACGAAATTGTATCAAGTAGTCCATGTCGGAATTCTTCGCATATTTGAGATTTTCTTCAGCATTGGGAATTGTCTGGATTACGTGTAAACTCGCCAGACGCGAGAGAAACAACCGAATCCAAAAGAAAAGCGAACAGTCATCATCACTTTCTTTACCAATTAGAGTCTCTAATAAGAAGGCATTAAGCCAATTAGGAGAAATTAAACGTGACGAGTGCAACGACTTACCACCTCGAGAGAGTCTAACGCGTAATTGCGTCAGTGAAAGAAATGGCAAGTAATAAACGAGTGTGTATCAAAAAAGGAAAAATATGATATGATATCCAATTATTTGATTCGAGAGAAAAAAAATTCGCTTTATTTTGAAAAATAATGGGAAAAGAATAACAAAAAAGTATATATGAATTACATTTTTAGTAATTGCTTAATTATTGTATCAATGAGGACATGAAAAATTAGAAAGAAAATTAACGTATTTTCATCAAAGTTACTTGGTGTGGAAAAAACGTCTTTTAATAAAAATACTAGAATATTTTTAGAAAAATTCTTGAAAGTATGAAAACGTGGGTATAATTTGAGTAATACCCCGATATGTAGAAATCATGATATTTAGTGTTACAAATGGCAATATTCAAAACGCCTTTCTTATACATGTGAAGATTGAAAAGTTGTAATTTCAACCTATAAACATCTCATCAACTAGAAAGAAAAATCGGAAAAGTCCAAAAATAATTTTTTGCGTTCGAGCGACACTTGACTCTCGTCCGTTCCATCACATTATCGGGAATTTCTACGGTGATCATCAGATAAGAAAGTTTTAGGTCAAAGCTGGGATTTAGCGGAAGGAGGAAAGAAGATCGGTCACCGAGATGGCGAGAATAAGGGACGGCCCATGGGGTGAAAGCGAAGGGCGCGGCTTTGTCGCTCTTTCCTATACATAATATTCGACACCCGAGCCTCTAATTCATCCGGTGATGAACGATACTCGCGCATTGACGCTCCGTAACGCGTATCGTGACGCAGTCACCATGACTACGAGAACTCGTACCAACCAGTGCTCGTACGACAGAAAATTGTTCCGTGGGTATAGGGAATAAAAAAAAAGGACGATACATCATAGGTTAGTGTACACGCGGGAAACTGGTCACGCTCGAACGGCGCGAGAACCTGCGGAACTTAACCACGAGGGGAAAGAAAAAAAAGTTTTATTCTCGCGTAGATCTACCAACGCCCAGTCTTTGCCTCTTTCCGTACGAACACCTGGATTTTTTTGCATTTGCAAATTCCCATTAAACAGGAATTCAAACGTTTCTCATTGAAAAATAAAAACTTGTGGTAAAAATAAAAATTTCGATTCCTTCATTATCACTGAGAAATTGTTTTTTTTTGAAACTACCAAATATTGTTTGACTCAACGCAGCGGGGCGGTGGGGCACGTCTAAAGTTTTATTTTTAAAATCTAAATACATTTCAGTTATTTCAACAATTTGTTTCGTTGGTCCAAATAATATTTTTCAATTTGATTGAAAAAAAAAACAAAATTACAGTCAATAAAATATATTTGTTAATTTCTTTTTTTCAATTTTTTATCAGTGTGTAAGTAAACATCCTATAATATTTAAACGTCTAAAGATATCTGCTAATTTATTTTATGAATATTTAAAGAAATAAATCTGCTTTAAATTACCGCTTGAACTTTTAACGATCTAAAACCCATTTAATTGTTTATAAGTACGAAAATGTCTCAATATGCAGATGTCCCAGAAGTTGAATAGTATAGAAATGACTTTGTCAAAGTATGTTTTAATTAATCATATACAAATATAGAATTAAATTTCTTCTTACATAAAAATACTTGAGTAAAAAATGTACATAAACATTGTGTGAAAAACAAAAAATTAAATAATTTCATCCGGGTGAATGGGAATTATTAAATAAGAAAAGATAAAATTTATTTTTCGAATAATTCTTACCTTGCACGGTTCCTTGCTTTTGGTCCTGCAGAAACCGGGCATTTTGATGCCACCAATGGGTATTTTTTTTTTTGGCTTTTGCTCTTCGGACTCGAGGTCCGGTGCCGGGGCCGCGCCAGTGTGCTTCGTGTTCTCGGCGTTCAGCATCTTTTCCCTCTCCTCCTCAGCGATCTCTTTCTTGTCCATGCTCTTTTGGTCTTGATCTTGATCGATTTGGCTCATCGCGCAGTGCCCTCGTTACACCACTGAAATTCAATTTATTTACATTTACTTCTCATTTTTATTAAATTTCATTCAATCTTAAATTTTTTGTCCTATTTTGATCCTATTCTTAAAATCAATATGATTTTTGGAATTATTTAAAAGATAATAAAACCTCGTATTTTTTTTCTATATAGCCAAAGGATTTTTTCGTCTGTTGATTTACGAAGCCTATATCTAAATTCGAGTACCATTGAGTCGTCGTTATTGTGGAACGGTGCGTGTGTACGGAGAAAGGAGAGAGAGAGAGAGAGGCCTCGGAGTTCGTATTCAAAGGTGACGGATGCATTTATTTCATTTCGAGGGGTTTCAGCGCGTCATTCCCAAGCGGAGAAGAAAGCTCGCGTGGCACCGAAAAGGATATGAGGAAGAAAGAAAGGAGAATTCGTGAGTGGGTTCTCTTGCCGGGCTACTAATGAAAAAGAATAAAAAAATCTCTTGGTTCTTTCATCAGCGTCTTCTCTTTGCTACGTATTCGCTCTCTGTGTCTCCCTTACAACTTTTCTTCTTCGACTCTCCCTCTCTCTTTCTTCATTTTTTACTCCCTCTCTCGGTCGTCTTCCTTTTTCTCTCGCTCTTCTTTTTCTGACCCTCGCGGACCAAGTATTCCGCATCCTCTCTCTGATCCCTGATAATCTCTCATTCGAGATGTTCGTGTCTCCCCGCATCTCGTCGAACATCTGCGCCGAACCCGGACTCGAAACGATCCAGACACCATTTCTACAGTTTCCGCGGGAGACTCGGCTCGACGTTGCCTCACTTTCGTGAAACTCACTGCTCCAATGCGCAGTTTTTTCATACACTGCCCATGGAAGTGTCAGTTTCACCGGGCGCTACTTTTCGTTTCCACGTTTCAAACGTACGTGAGAAAGAAGTGAAGAGGAATACGAGCGAATCGAGAGCAGCAAAAACTCAAAGGGTACGAGAATTCCAAAGAAACGTCGAGCGATGAAAATAAAAAATTATGAAATTAGGACAAAGATATTACGTTAATTATGTTTGTCAAAAATTTCAATCGAAAGAGAAAGGTGTTTATCCAGGATTAAATGATTTTAAGAGTTCTCATCAGCTACACAATCTGTATACAAGAAAAAACATTCCTCTGTCGACTTTTTGACGAATTATGCGAATGAAAATAATTTTTTTAACCTTGAGCATATATGCGAGACTACAACTCCGTGTCTGAAAGTGACAATATTTAAAAACAATGTATTGTATTAATTAGATATTTTGAAGACCATTGAACTGATTAATTTTTTTTATTAGGGGTTTTTTAGCTTAAGCATTAGGGCGAACCCAACTTCGATCAATAATTATTTTATTTGATGGACAAAAATATTGAATTAAATTATTTAATTAAAATTTGTTGTTTCATTTTTTGATGGAAAAATGTTTAAAGAAGAGATTTTTTCGTACATGATACACAGACACTGCTATCTGGAACTTCAATTGAAACAATTTTAAAATTTCCTGTTCAACGTAATCCAAAAACTAATATTTGGTATAGACTATACAAAGTAGATGACATGTAAGAAAATGTAAAAGTTGCGCTTCACAGAAGTGAACAGTTTATTACAAAAAATACTAATGTCACTTTCTTAACGAAAATCATAAAAACTGCCTATCTTCTCGAGAGCTATACATTTTATTCATTGATGATCTTATTTATTTATTTTCCTTTCACCAATATTTCATAAATTAATCTTTCTCCCGAATTAGAACAATTAGAAATGATTACACGAATAAAATTTGCCACTAAAAACAACTTCCATAAACTGTAGTAAAAAAAAACAAAATTTTTGTAAGTGTACACAAAGAAGCTATACACTATAATAAGAGATGAAAGAAATCCTGAATTTAGGAATCGGAACGGAGTTTTGATCTTGTATACACATCGGCCAAAAGAAAATGTCACAGTATCCAACAAATCGGGGGAGATTCGATAATTCGGAGGAGAGCATGAAGAGTTTAAGATCCCGGGTTCTTTTGAGTCTCGCAGCGTGGGGCAGATGCCTGGCACGTGTTTCCCCGCCCACTCGAGGGCAACACACGCGCGTAAGCGCGCGGGCTTCGCTCTCCGGGATATAATCGAGCGTACTCCGTTCTCCAGGACGCTTTTGCGACGATCCCCGTCGATATATACGCAGGGAATCACCTATGATTTCTAACTCCCTTTTTATTCAACGCCATTATTCCTCTCCTTCTCTCTCGACCTATGTGACATGTATACACGTATAAATATAAGTAATACACGCACGCATAAGCATTTATATCCCCTTCTATCTCGTGCTCGTATAAGAATACGAACAAAAATAAGTGTGCGTATGTGTTTCGGAGCGCGACTGTATATGTCGGCTTTGTTGGGCCGGGTGAACAATGAATGTCCACTAATGTACAATATACCACCTCTTTTTTCATTCGAGAATCCCTCGATCGCATCCCTCGCCCTTGTCGGGCTCAACCCCGCATGTGATTCGTGCGCGTGGGGCCATTGTTAACGCCGGGCTTCGTGTCGGCTCGAGACTGCCAATAGATTACAATCACAGTATCCACGGCTGCATTATCGTAGATGCGTTGCATGCATTTTGCGTCTGCATTTACGGAGACGATTTCACAGCACTCGCGAAATTGATCGAGGCTTACATTCGCGACGGGATGGGAGAGAGGAAAAAGAGAATCAATGAAAATAATCAGCGCTTGAGCGTCGCGAAGAAGGAAAGGAAGAAAAAAAACGTGGCGCGAAGAGAAAAGAGCGGGATAAATAAAAAGGGGAAAAAGAGATAAATGATAAATAATCCTGCACGCCGATAGCATCGTAAATTTATCAACTTCAATGAGCCTTTTATGCATTGTTGCGACGCCTACGAAACACGTGGGATGTCGCCCCGTCGTCGAATGTCAAGAGCGCGATTGCAGTGGATTTTTATTCGTTCGCCGGTCTGCTCATTTATTTGTATGCAAATTACGCTATTTTTCTGCACGTTCTGAATTAATGTCGTTAAATTATTTTTACTAAGGCTATTTTATGAATTTTTTAGCGGGTGATAAAAAATTTAGGTACATTTTTTTTATTCTACTAAAAGTTCGTATTTTTAAAATAATTTTCATGTTTCAAAAAAAAAAGTTTTTAAAAATAGACTTCAATTTTTATGTAGTGCATGCAGTGAAAATTAATTTGTATTAAAAAAAGTTTTATAGAAAGTGCGTCGTACAGAGGGCAAGAAATGTCCGAGCACTAGTGGCTAAAATAAATCAGAGAGTAAATGTATAGTATGTAGTGTTTTGTAGTGAAAATGATTAACTTTTATAAAAAAAGTTTTATAGATAAAGTGTTGTACAGAGGGCAAGAAATGTCCGAGCATTACGACATGTTCCAGAGACTAAAATAAATTAGAGAGTAAAAATAATGTTTGATATAAAAATATAGAAGATCGATTGATTTTTTTTATCCTGACTTCGATTTACAGAAAAATATATGGATAAAGAAGTTCCATGAAATGGAAACCAAGGGACCGTAATTACGGGTTGCAGGAAACTCGATGGAAGGGAAAGAGAAAAAGTTTCCCATTGCGATCATGGGCGCAATATTATAAGCGTCGGACTGGCGCCGAGGGGAGACGCGTATTTGAGAACTCGCGTGTCTACTCGCAAAAAGCACGCGTTAAGTGTGTATTTCTGAATATACGGGAGAACGAGGGAACGAGATGAATAGACGAAAAGCCAGAAGAAAATAAACTGAAGAGTCTGACAAGTCGATATCCCGCTGTCCACGTCCAAGCGAGTCACGTGTTACCACTTGAAAAATGAACATTTTTTTCTCCTACATGTCAAAATTGTTCACTGTATGCATTTTTTTTCTACTTTATTTTCACTCAATAATTTGTGATAATTTTCTAATTTTACAAATTTTATAAATTATTATATGTATTGAAGAAAAAAGATGAATGTCGGAAATTCGTTGACACTGACAACTTTATTTTCTATGTGTACACGACGACAGAAGCGCTTTGTTTGGTTTTTGACAAATAAATGCCACCTTGTAGAAAGCTAAGAAGACATCTGGCGCTTGTGCGCAAATGTATACGTATATAGTACGTCAAAAATGGATCTCTATTTACTCGAAAAATCAGGGTCTTGGGAGATTTTTCTCCCCGTCTTTGCTAACATGCGATCCGGAGGAGCTTAGCACCCGCGTATTTATTTGAACAAACTTACAGAGCGCGAATGGACGTTCCCGCTACTTTTTTCAACATTCCTTTCTAAGCCTTTTTCTATACTCATCACTCACATTCTTTAAGCTGTCAAATGTTTATTTTTTTTTTATTTTCATTTTATTTTTATTACATACATAATTAAAGTTTGTTTGATTGCCTGTTTGAAAATTAATAAGTGTAAAGCAAAAGAGTCGATAATCTTCGCATCATGAAACACTCCTCGAGGTGAGTGTAGTTTATATTTAATCGAACTTTGTTTGTGTGTTCGTAATCTGTAAATTGTTTCAGGCCGGAAGTCATTCGATTCCTTTCGCGCTATAATCACTTCTCGTATAAATACAACATTCTCTTTATCGATACTCAGCACAATCAGCAACAGAAAAATACTGAATTCTTTAAATTTTTTTAAATTTTGTTCCTACAAATGTACGATAAATTTAATGAAAAATTTGACATTTTTTTTTACTTCTTGTGGAAAAGCATGTCGTGCCCTGAATATTAATTTGAAAATATGATATTTATTTACATTTTAAAAATATATTTGTAGCAGTGTACATTTTTTATAGATAGAATTTTTAAACGTATTAAAATTTTTCTCATTTCTGTGATCGTGCATTTTTGTCACGAACGATTGTTTGAACGATTAAACATTTTTAAACTCATGACGAAATATCCTTAAAAGATTTTTTAAATATGTTACAAGTTTGTGAAACAAAAACAAAATTTCAAAATTTTTTTTATATATTTATGCTGTACAGTTACGAGAATATGTGTATACGATAGTGTATTCGAGGGTCGGTGCCCACGGCGATCGATCCGTTTGTGTCTGGGCGTCGCGACGCCGAGCAATGTTCTCGAAAGACACAAAAACTCAAATACGTATTCAGCGCGAATTTCTCTCGGCAGCGATATGCTATTGAAAAACTAACGTTCTGTCATCAACCAAGTACGTAACTTCGAGTATACATTATTTACAACTAGTCCATTATTCCGAAGAGAAGAATTTTACTCTGCTAACGACTTTCATCCGTTTTTTTTTCTTATTTTCACGAATAAACAGAGAATTATTCGCAAGTCGCATTTCTTCGAGAAGAACAAAAATTTTGAGAGTAACACAAAATGTGCTATTAAGGGGTTTCGGTACAGAAGGTGAAAATAAATGAAATTTTACATGTAAAAAGTATAGAAAATCGAAATTTGTTAAAAACACGATGAAAATTTGAAAGAACGTTCTTCATCACTAAAGAAATTTATATAAATTCAGAAAAAAAATTGTCTACATTGCTTTCAAATAATCGAGTGTCAAAGTTATACTTTTTTTATATACAGAATATATAGCTATATTGTGTAAAAAACGATATTTCTTGATTCAATTTTTCTGAAAATACGTAGACGAAAATTCTAAAAAAATCATATTTACAATTTACATATTTCATATGAAAGAATATTCTCTCCAAATTTGAACGAATTTTCATCATTTCGTTAACGTGTACCGAGACACTTTAATATTTCTAGAAAGCAAGTTTTTAAAAATCAACAATGATGCGAATATAAGAACATTGAAACGGAAGAAGAAATTGAGAAGAGATCTCCGTAAACCTCACGCGAAAACAATTTCCTTTTCTCCATTTCTCAGTCTCAGCAGTAAAAAAAACGTATTTACTTGTTTTTTTTTCTCCGAGAAAAGCACGTTTCACGATGTCAATTATAGCGAAACTGTGTAAGTATTTTTATTTTTACACGGACGATAAAATCTACGTTCCTTCTTCTCGCGACAATGTTCGTCAAAGGCGATGAGACACTCTGAAGAGAAAAAAAAAAGTGAAAAATTGTAAAAAAAAAGGACGAGCGATTCGGAGCATCTTTTTTTCGATTCGTATCTATCCACCTTGTATATGCCCGGTTTACCAGTTATTTCGTTACGGTCACCTCGGTTTCGAGGAACGAAACGCTTTTCTGTGGCGAGAGCGAGCGAGAGAGAGAAAGAAAAGAACCCTTCGCAAAATTGGTCGATGGTCAACGATCGCGTCTCAGGTACCAAACCGTTACTTGTGTCTTCCATGTTTTTTATGTACATAAGGTTTGTACATAACGTGTAACCCAGTATATAGCGAGAAAAGGATCAGAGCGAGAGCCCGTACAATGTCATGGGGGGGCCGTGTTTCGTCCGGAAGACGTATTCTGCGTCGAGCCGTAACGTTAAAATTTATGTACAACGCGCACACCAGCATACGCGAGGCTCGCAGGAACATTGGGAACGAGTAATACTATTTTTGGCGACGTTGCAGGAACGTTGCGAGTCCGTGGACGGATCGATGCCGATCCTGGACACTGTTCCTTCTCGCTACATATACCTTTTTCAGAGCCCTTCCGCGTCCAAAGTCCCCCCCGTCTCTCTCTTTCTCTCTCTTTCTCTCGGCCTGACGCTTTTTTCGAGCTCTCTTTCTCTTTCCGCTCTTTTTTTTCCCTTTTTCTCCGCACAGGCCGCCGATCATGCGAAAGCTACACGACTCGTGAAACAATTTATTCGATCTTGACAAAAAACGTTTTTTCTTTCGTTTTGCCAAGTGCGAAGCTACGACTCGCGAAACAATTTATCCACTCTTGACAAAACGTTTTTTTCGATAACCGTAAATGCGGGCCCCGTTTTTGGGTAACTTTTTTTATTGCCAAGTTATCAGCACTCGTGAAATCCACGTGGGTCCTGAGCCAAACCTATGTGTTCGGGCCCAACGATTCTCGAAAAGGAAGCGAGCGTGATCTTCCCCTTTTTTTATTCGCGACTCAGCGCGATAAAAGTAAGAAACGAAGAATCGAAACAAAGTATCAACGCGAAGCCGGTCCTCTTCTCATTCGACTACGTTTTTCATACGTCGCATCGCCAAGTCGAGAATATCGACTCGCGAAAAAATATAACTGCTAAAATTTTTAGTTGGACATGAAACAGGTCAAAAATCGATACGAAAAAAAACGCAGTATTTACTGTAAATGAAATGCGAACGCGCAATAGATTTTTTTGGCTCCTATTTCCCAATAAAAACGTGTTATTTCGCAAAAACAGAAAAAAAAGCTTGTAAAATGGAGCAGTTTATATAAAACGAATGAAAATTTTGATATTACTTTACCTCACGATTGAAATACTCGAATTTTCCTCGTCCTTGAAGGGACGAGCACAGAAATTCACAAATCACACGACTGCTGTTCGCTTGGCACTAAAAAAATAGCGAAAATACGATTTAGAGGAACAAACGGCGTCACGATGGTACGGATTACAAACGGAGAACCGGCTTTTTTTCACTCGAAAGCTCGAAAGCCGCGAATCACCGTGCGTATGTATACCGAACGAAGACTACACGGAGAATGCACGATGCGACGCTCGCCGGTCTCGTCCTCTTGAATCCTGCGGTGGCGTAGCGGGTAGCGGAAAAAGCAGCGCCTCCGCTCGAACTACGGGACGATGAGAAAGCCGGTATGGAAGGGCATGCGCGCTCCGCTCGCCGGGACAATAATGTGCGAGATGGCGTCGCGATGCCGCTTCAAATTTTGAAATTTTATGCACTCTCACACGCTACCTTATTTCCCAGTCAATCATACATCTAGATCGATTTTTTTCTCCAAGGGCCCTTTCGAATTATACTTTTTACGCGCTCATGAGCGCTGACAACGTTCCAAACTCTTTTTTTAACAGAGAAAAATGTCCATGCTGAACACGCTCATAGTGCTTGAAACGTGCAAATTCAACTTTGGAGCATAATTTTGTTAATTTTTTTTTCTATTTTTAAATAAAATTATTTTATATAATTTTATATAATTGCATACATTTATAATCGTATTAGGCAAATTGGTGTAATAAATGTACATATATGAACTTTATATAAATGTATAATGGAACACATTTGTTTCATCATTCGTTTTTTGTAAAATAGTCAATTATTGTATGCACCGATGTTCAATATCGCTATTGAAATTTGTTCTCTGTTTCTTGCCATATATTGTGCTTTTGACATATTGATGAAGCCTGAGAAATGTTGTTTCTACGAAGGATATTACTCGCAGTAGAGAAAAATTACAACTTATTTATTTACCTTACAGGTTTTATTTTACAAAATACACTAAAGTGCGTGTAAAAAATTTAATGTAAAAAAAACATACATACGTATATGAATATTCGAAAAGAAAATATGAAATGATGCTTATTATTTTATCAGACATTGTTGTATGCTATTTATCGTGGAGGGAGACAAAACTTGGTATAAATTTGTTAAAAAAGTGATAAGTGAAAAACCAGTTTAGTGGTTTTATGGCAAACTAGATGGCGATCCTGTACGGGAGAAAAATCCATTATTGAATGGCGGTGCATATACGCGCAGTGTTTCACAGGGAGGTCCAGAGCCAAGGCGCCGAAGCGATCAGTAGCTCTCAACTCGTACTGGACGACTTTTTTGTTTTCTACGCCGCGCTCATCCGCACAGTGTGTATTCTCTTGCGCGTTCTCTCAAATGACGCTGGAGCGACGACCGCGAATATCGTACATCGCGACTAGTTACATGACAACAAGCTTATAATTGTTTTGCATCGACATTAACGATAATGTGAGGGAATAAATAAAAATTTGGAAGCGTCTCTCGACGAAGGGAGTAAAAGCTTATTGTGGGTGAGCGACGAGAAAAGTTATTCTTTCGATTTATCGCTTTCTTCCTCTCCTCGTTGATTTCTACGTCGAAGGGTGCAGGTTATGTGAGTTTTATGACGTTTTTTTTCCGTTTTTTATTTTCGGTCGATCATCGACGGCACCAGGCAATAGAGCGATGGGCCAGGGCACCGAGGCTTGCGGAGATCGACCGAGCGAAGTAAGCGTCATTAGATTTGTTTCGAGGAATCGCACCATCGAGGAAATAGCCCCGAAAAAGGTACGCGTACACCCTGTTTTTCTTGTCATCTCCTCTTCTTCTCAATCGTTCCTTCCCCTTGCCCCAGCCCTCATACTAGGCCGCTTCTCCCACGTTCGTGAGCGCTCAGTTCAATGACCTCCAACCCAAAACAAATCACGCATCGACGCTAGCGCGACCCCCCCGTTCGACTCTACGGGAAATCCCGTCAAAATTCACTTTGTCAATGAAAAGCTTTATTCCTATAACAATCAACATTTTTTATCTTTAGTAATCAATGTTTTTTTTTACATACTTGCCTTTTTTTTTTAATTCTTCTAATGCAAACAGCGATTGATTTAATTTGAGCATGTAGACACGAAAATTCATTAGGCATTTATATGCCTAAAAAGTTTAATCTGACAAACAATAAAGTAACATTATTATATTTCCACGACCAGTATTTTTTTAACATCAAACGAAGAAATTGAACTTAATTTTGATTGAAACTATAATTGCTAGAAAATTTGAGTCATATAACTGACTTTGGTGAAAATGAAGATAATTTATTCATAAAAATGAACTCAATTGGAAATTATTTTTCATTTATACTCAATCAAGTTCATTTTGTGTATTTTTCTAGGAAGTTTACACCTGCAAGCAGAGAGGATGTGGCAAAATATTTACAAACCAAGAGGAATACAAGACACACGAGGCTCTCGAGGCCCTGAAGATCAGATTCATGTAAATTTTTCATTTTTTCGAATAATTACTTTTCTACTTGCATCATTATTTGATAAAGGACAAAAGTGCGTTTGGCAATAGTTTGATGAAATAAAACATGAAAATTTGTCAGATGTCGAGAGCCGGGATGTGGAGAGGAATTGTCAGATCCTGGAAGTATGTGGCGTCACTATCAAGAACGTCACAACAACGAGACAAATGGATTTGTGTGTCCTTACACAAATTGCGGATCTTTGCACAGTACGGCTGACAATTTGGAGGATCACATTGAGAGCTGCCACAGGCAACCACCAACATTGCCAACCGAACCTGAGATAATATGCTTCGAAGGAATTGATACTTCGCTGGATGACGAGGCAAATCAGAACGACGAAGAATCCTGCTATGAGGCTGAAACAAAGAGTCAACAAATATCGCACGAATGCTTGATTGTACGGTCGAACGGTAACTCGTCGTCCTGCAATAATGAATACTCCTCAAAAAATGAAGAATACATCATCGAGGACGAGAAACATAATGGAAGCGAGGATAATTATCAAAGTGACGATATTGTAAGCGATTGTAAAAAAAATACAGCATCTTCCAAGTCAGATAATTACCTCAAAGATAACGAATGTCAAACGAGAATTTGCGGAAAGGCGGAAAAGAATGATGGTGTCTCGATAATACAGGAGGAGTTTGTAATAAAGTACGACTCTCGGTCATCGCAATGCAATGAGATATTGCAAGCTGACGACAGCGACGAAAAGGGTGACGTTTTGTACATCAACAGCGATGTCACAATCACAAAGAACCTGAAAATCGAAGTAATGAATCAACAGGGCCAGGAGCACAGGATAGACCTTGGAAACTTGGAGAAAGTATTCAGAAGTGGCTTCGAACGCGATTCACCCACGATAGAAGTTAATAGTAATATTCAGAGGAATAACTGCCTTGAGGATGAAGAGTATACACCTAAGAAGCAGAGAATGTCGAGATACAAGCAAGAACCGTACAAATGTGATTTTAGCGGTTGTGGTAAAATGTACAAATACATATCGCATTACCGGCATCATCAGGATAGCCATAAACTCGTTGGCAATAATACAGTCAGTACGAAACTCGCTAAGGCGCTCAATAGGCCGAAACAGGGAAAAGCTACAACTGTCAGTTTCTTCTTGTGAGTATACAACTAAAAGTTAAAACCACTTTAAAGCAGGAGAATATCTAGTCAACGCGTTTCTTAGAATTTTCGTAATATCCGCAACATTCAAAACATTACCTAAAAATATTCATCCTTCCAAATTTGAGACATTTTAAATGAAAGATTGCTAAATATAGCATGTCGAGTTGTAAAAAAATCTCACATTTTTGGTTCAAATCTGATTTGGCTCTTACGAGAAAAAAAAATACAATTTTGACAGCCCAGATTTGAAAATCTACCTACTGAACATTTTATTTATTTTTTTAATATTTGTATATAAAAGATAAAAATGGAATGAAGAGGGTTTTAAAAATTAGCCTATGTGATATTTGTCGAGCGAATGAACACACGCTCTTGTGAGATTTTACAGTTTTTAAGATACTATTGTTTAAAGAGGTTGTGGCCGAATTTAAATAACATTCATCGTCTGAAAATTAAGATGTGCACTTTTGAAAATCGCACTTATTTTAATTTATTATCTTGAAAGAAGGAATACTTTATCGTTGACTATTTACAGATGTAAAATGCCAGGATGTGGTGCTCAAGTGAACAACGTTACAAGTCTATGGAAGCATTATCACGATAATCATGCAAATACGAAACCACCGCTGGTGCAAATGGCAAAAGGAACAGAGATATTTAGGTAAGAACTTCGTTATTGAAGGAATATATACATATTTGTTTCATAAATAATAAAATTTGTGCTTATAACAATGTTTCTTTCAGATGCAAAATTCCTAATTGCGATATGGAATTTAGTAGCAGCTCGATGATGTACAAGCATTTCAATGAGGTGCATACGAGTGCAGGGGGAAATTTTAATTCAAGCACAAATGGAAAGACTGCAAATGGGAGTAGCATAAGATTTGTGGACGAAATGTTTCAGGATGAAGCTACCACCCAACAAGCAAACTTTAAGACTGACTTTAAAGCCAAGTATAATGTTAATATTGATGACTATGTCGAGTCTGGAAACGAGCAGAAATCACTGCCCAGAATTAAGGAAGAATCGCGAGATTGATTTTCATCGAGCTCGCGAACTCAATAAGTAAAGATAATGAATGAAAAAGACAGAAGGATATTTGGAAGAATATGGATATCGTTCCATGTGTTCGATGACTACAAAATTTATGAAACCCGATTGTGTACAATTATCTTGTATTATGTCTTAAAAACGACCGTGAAGCAATTTTTCCCCTTCCACGTTGTCGCCATGAGAGAAAGAAGGAAGAGAGGTAATTGACGGATATTCCGAATTTAACGCGTAATATATAGTTCGTAATTTTTAATCGTTTCGATTGAACTGCTTGATGAGAGTATTCGCAGCAGTCATTTTTATCGCTACGTGTGTGAAAAGCTTAGTAAATAAAATTAGGCTTAGGTGTTTCTTTGACACCATATATTGCAACTGTCTTTGAAAAGACGATTTCACTGCCCGTTAAAAAAGAATTCTGCCATTCTCCTTATACACTATACCTTGCTGAAGCAGTTTTAACATTTTCACGTACTGTCGAATAAAATAATCGAATCTCATTTCAAAAAGAGTTTTTCAAAAATTTGTTGACAGCGGTAAAAATCGGTGACTCTTAGCAAAAGTGACGTTCTTGATTAATTGATCAATGCAGAATTTGACGCAGCTATCCAAAAATTTAAATAAATACAGAAGAATTTTCAATAAGATTCCTAATATTCTGTAATGATTTATACTATTTTGTATTATTATCATATCGTTTTTGATGTAAGATCTATAGGTCCCTATAAAAACTCGCATTAGTCAATTTATTGAAGTAAATTGCTATTGCATAAGATTTTTATTTATATGAATGTACGTTCGAAAATAAAGTGCAATAGTAGAATGGTAAAGTCGTGCGTTTTCCCATTTCCGATAAAAAAAATATAAATAAAGTGTAAAAAATAGATACATTTTCGAAAGCTGTATGTTTTATTGAAATTATTGTTGTAGAAAATGTTACGTCAACAAAATTGCAAACTTTGTTTCGTATCTTACATACGAGCAACAGGCTTGACACCTAAAATATAGAAGCACTGTTCAAGAACAATGGCTGTAGCTTCAGTAAGCAAGATCCTTCCCATGTTAACTTTGACAATGTCGCCGGATTGATCTTTCTCCACGCAGTAACAGTTGTCGTAAAATTCCATAAAGCCGCCTGATATTTCGTAACAGTACTCACACAATGTATGCAAACAGAGATCCTTGGTAATTTTCAATACCACGTCTGGAAACTTGATTAAAATCTTTGCTAGTTTCCATTCTTTCTCGTGATCGAGCGAGATTGGTATTTCATCGGTAGCTTTTTGCAATTGTTCCTTTGTGATGTTGGCAGCACGAGCTATCGAGCGAATTCTGGTTAACGCGTAAAGCAGGTACACAGCCGTGTTGCCCTTGTCGTCCAACATTTTGTCGAAGGAGAAAACGTACTCGTTATTACGATTGTGCGACAAATCTGCATATTTAATGCATCCGTAGGCGATCGACTCTTGGGCCTGTTTCAGCTCTTCGGGAGTAAGAACCTTGTCGCGACCCTTCTCGATTAACTTGTCCAACGCCCGCTTTAATCCCTCATCAAGAAGATCGCTCAATTTGACTGTATCGCCAGAACGAGTCTTAAATTTCTTCTTGTCCTCTCCCAATACTACTCCGAATGCAACGTGATCTATTCTGTGCTTGTCAGTGAAAAAACCGACTCGTTTCGCACAGTTTTTGATCGTTTGAAAATGAGTTGCCTGGCCGGCATCGACAACATAAATTAGCTAAAAATTGGAGTACAAGATATTTCAAAATTTTTTAAAATATCAATTGATTTAAATTTAAACTCTACAATCGATACGCACCCAATCGGCTTTTTCTTCCTCGATACGATGCTTGATACACGCCATGTCGGATGTGTCGTAAGTAAAGCCACCATCAGACTTTACAATCGTGAGCGGTATTCCGGCAGGAGGTTGTTCTCCCCACATTATTTTTCGTCCCTCATCCTCCTCCAAAAAATGTCCATCTTCGAGCTCTTTTACTATTTTTTCCATAAGCTTCTGATAGAAAGATTCGCCTCTCTCAATCAGCTTGATATCCAAACGATCGTACAGTTTCTGCAAGTCTTATCGAAAAAAAAAATACATTCAAGACACTCAAGTTAAAATGCTCATTATTTTAATAAAAACAAGCATTTATACCTTTTCGTGAAACGTCACAAATCAATTGCCATGCTTTTATTATATCCGGATCGAACGCTTGCAATTTGACAACACAATTGAGAGCGCGTTTCTTAAATTCCTCATCGCTGTCGAAACGAATTTTCGATTGTTTGTAAAAACTCTGGAGATCCGATATCGGGGGCGATACGGTACGATAGTTTGGAAATTCGTCCTGAAGATGAGCAATCAACATCCCAAATTGAGTTCCCCAATCACCAATGTGATTCAGTCGAACAACGTCGTGTCCAAGGTACTCCAAAAGGCGACAAATACTCTCACCAATAATAGTCGATCTTAAATGACCGACGTGCATTTGTTTAGCGATATTTGGACTAGAAAAATCCACAGCTACTTTTAACTTGGGTACTTTTGGAGCAGGGATCTTTCCTGCTCTGAGTATAGTTTTTAATTCCTGCTGTGCAAAATCACGCTTCAAAAATATATTTATAAAGCCTGGTCCAGCAATCTCCATTTTCTCTATTAGCGGTGATTCTTTGACGTTTTCCATTATTTTTGTTGCTATGTCTCTTGGTGAAACCTTGGATCCTGCAAGTCATTTTTGATTTTTTTATGAAGCAAATTCATTGTTTTTTTTAAATTTTCTAATAATCTAATTTACCTTGACTATTAATCAACTTGCTTAGCGCCATGGCGCTGTTATATTGATAATCTCCGAATTTTGGGTTTCCTGCTGTTGTTATGGACAAAGGAGGATCGTTGATGTCTGGATAAGCATTGGATATTGCATCAGCAAAAACATTGCTCAACGATTCACAAATACTGACCATTGTAAATTCGTTGGATTTAGATCCAGATGTTTCTTTTTCCCTCAGTGAATCGACGTACTGCGAATAACCAAAAAATTACACCTCCAACAATGTACACGCTAATTTTATGACTTTGTTGTTTACATAAATAGATTGGCGCTTACCCTCTTAAGAATTGCAACTCGGTGCTTCAATTTTATGTTTTCTTGCTGCAGCTTTACTAAATCATCCTCAGATGATGATTCAGATCTATTTAAACTTTTTGTCAAATTTTCAATTTCTTTCTTCAAAAATTCAATCTCCTTCTCCTATAACATATGACTTTTATAACCTCTTTAAGGGTGACGATACTTTTTTGCAAATTACGTGTATTCGAATTTACAATTGCCATGTTATTTATTTATGTTGATACATTTAATTGTACTTACCGCGGTGTCCGCTCTCTTGTTTAATACTTGCAATTCCGGTAGAGACATTGAATATTATTTAAAATTTATACTTTTAGAAACACTGTCAAGTACCGGCATCCACGTGGATGTAGCTTGCAGTATGCACTTCGCGATCGGACTCTGTTGTTTCGTTTTATCTAACTAAATTCAATCTAACAAACAATAATTTTTATCTAACACTACTAGTACTAACGACTAACAATCGAATGGTATATATGAAATGTCGATGTAGCTCGAGAGGGGCGAGATGTGTTTCAATTGTCGAGCCACCCGCCGCCGCTGAGCGTCATAGTCCAAAATTTAAACTCGTGTTTATAAACACAACGAAACAAACAAAATTATCGGTTTAAAGTCAAGGAAGGACACGTGTTTTTGTGCTCGATACTGTAAGATAATTGTAATTCAAGGGCAGTAGCATCGAGTAGACTGGCTAACGGTGTACATTTTGGAGTCTACAGAAAAATCTGTGAAATCGTTGAAAGTGCTTACTTTGAGCACGCGTACACAAAGTGCGCTTTTATTCGTAAAAAACGACTGTTTGGCGTTTCATCTTCATTATAATAACACGTGAGTATTGAACGTTGAAACTTTTTTAGAGGGTCAAGAGAGCCGCTTCTTTGACCGGCCAAATTTTGAACAAGGCTCGTCCTCGCAAAAGACCCTGCGGTACCGCGCCGTACATTCTCGAATCTGCCGAATTGCTGCTGTTGTCCCCTTCCAACCAAACGTGTCCGACGGGAACCTGTTCGTTTTCCTTAATTATTAATCATAAAATCCAAACGAAACGAACAAAAATGTTGATTCCTCGCGTGAACGAAACTTACAACATATGTCGTGAAACCGTAGTAAACTTTGTCACCCGGAAGGGCAGTTATTCTCTTGCAAATGTGCTGTCGAGGATTTGTCGGGCATTTCGCTATGATTATGTCCCCCCTGTTAAAATTGTTGAGGCTCGGCGAAATGTGCTCAGAGAACAGAACGTCGTTGCTAAAAATCGTCGGTTCCATCGACGGACCGGTGCACTAAGAATAAAGAAAAAGAGATTTTTCCAATCAAATTCGTACTTTTTTTTGAATCGCGATAAAAAGGGAGCGTTGACATCGACCGAGCGCTATGGAAGCTCGCTCGAGTTGTCGCTAGATAGCGTTGGAGGTAAGTTCCTTCTCTCGAGATGTCAAAAAAAGACACTTCCCGTACGTTCGGAACTAACCTCAAAATAAGCATGACATAAAAATGTACGTTTAATCGATTTGCGTCAGTGTACTCGATAAATAAATAGCGCAATATCTTACCACGACGAAGTCACCGATGTATTCCAGGGCGCAGTGAGCCACGCACCCGTACTGTACAAAGGTACCCAGAGCACCGAATAACTTAAAAACCAATTTGTTCAGCATAATCGTGAGTTGCGTAAACGCTAGGACGCTTTACCCTCTTGCAGTGATACAAGAATTCTACGAATTCGCACCATTTCGCGATAAAAAAAACAGATCGTTACCGAGTTTAATTTTTTTCCCGGTTATATCGCTACGATTTTTGGTAATTGAAGCAGGAATCTCGATTGCCATGTGACCATGCAGCGTGGTCGCGCTCGCGCGCGCGCGCGCGCTGTCTTCGAAGTGTCTGATCTGAAAAATTTTTCAATTCGCCATCAGTTGACGGACGGATCAGAGCATTCCGAGCGTACACCAGGCGGGTGCAGACTCCGAACTGCAAATCGTCGTCGATGCGTTTTGCTCGGTATCGGGGAGAGGGGGAGGTTACATCGTAACGGGAGCGCGACGACAGATTTCCTCGGGAGCTTTTTTTCCGTTAAAATTCGTTAGCCTGCTTCTTGGCTCGTCGATGCGGAATGAAAATTATTAATCAGCGTCGAGAGCTCGCGCGATCGCGTTCGTAGCGATTTACGTTTCGTGGCCGAACATTGAAAAAAAAAAAATTAAAAATAAAAAACATAAAACAATTCGTAATCTCTCGGTGAGACCGCGTCCTCGCAAATAATAATGTGTGTATTTCTCTCGAACCCCCGTATTAAAATACACGCCAAGATATCTCCGTAAAATCCCGTTGACGAGTTCGACGTCGAGTGCCCGCGTTCAGGACATGCCCGCTGTTCTCGCGTGCACCAAGCTTTTTCTCGCTGCTCGCGACATTTGATAGAGGATCGATCGGGGAAGGTGTTCGTGGGAAATATTTTTTTTTACAGTGACCCACTGCACTCCCGTGGAGAAAGACGTGAGTACGCACCTCTCTATTTTCTCGCTCGACATGACACTTCTTTTTTTGACTCTCCAAATTGCATTATTCTCTCTTTCTCCCTCGTCCTCGTCCTCTCTCATTCGCGCGAAATATTTAAAACGATACGCTATTTTCTACGGTTTGTCGTCCTCGCTCGTTCTACGAGGTTATTCGCGTGCATGATTCATTGGAATTCCCACTGTGTTCAATGTCCCAGAAAGAAAAAGCAAGAAAAAACATTCCAATTCATTCAACGCAACTGAATCTCAGCCGTCTCGTTTCACCTTCTCAATCAATGCCCTTGTGTCTCTGACAAAATAAAGAGTCGGGATGCTTCAAGAGAGATGTGTTTGTAATTTTGATTCTAGTTATTTGTATTTCTTTGTTGAATATCTTCAAAGACTTTTCCCGTCGCTGTGCACAAGCTCGACATGTCTCTTTAAATCTTGCTCCGTGTCACTCGTCCATGAAAGCTATATAAATTTCCAAGAATAAAATTTAAACTGTTAAGAGCCAAGTACATGCAAGTATTTTTAATCCAACGTTCGGAATATCAAATTGCTTTCCCAATTCATCAGAGTTCATTCGATGTTTGAGAATTGATTTTAATCAGAAATTGATTGCGATCAAAATCAATTGTCAATAAGCAAATATATCAAAGAATGTCTCAAAATTTTTTTACTTATTCAACGAAGGGCACATTATTAAGAAGAAAATGTTTTTGCGATTCGTATAATACTGCAGCAGCGATAATGATAAGTAATGAACAATGAGAAATTAGACGAAAAAAACCTAAATACCAAAGTGTTTCTATCACATATAAAGTTTGCGTTTTTAATAAACAGTCGAAGAGTGTTCAATCACCTCTCGTTGAAAGAGTCTTTATCGCGAGACGAGTGTCCGCGTAGCTCGCAAGCGTGACACGTTTTCCGTCTTTATTCAATTGCGAGAAAGAGAGAAAGAAGCCGGGCAATTGCGAACTAGATTTCGACACGACGCGATAATAGAGATACCCAATTACATTAGTTTCGATAGTATAAAGCTATTAAACGTCTATAAAGGGGATTTCACGTTGTGACCACTTTGCAACGTTTCTTCCCGATAATCTGCTCTTTTTTTCTTCTTAATCAGTGTATAAATAATAATGGGGAATTGTTCTGGATAATTCTTGCGATAGCGAGACCGTTGAGCGATCGCAGTGAGATAAGATAGACTGGAACTAAACTTTAAAAGAAATTCGGTAGAAATATATTTCTCGAATCCCTTGGCTCCGTATACGATCCGCAAAAACGCTCGGCGGTCAGATTTCACTTATTTTTCGTACGAGGCAGATTGGCTCGTCCGCGACGATGATCTCGCTCCGAATGAATAAAAAATCGTAAATGTTTCACTTTTTTTCTTCTTCGCAGGTAGATCGAGAAGATGGGACGCTATACAGGAAAAAAATGCCGCCTTTTGACGATGCTGTGGCTTACCGCTTTCTTCTTCCTCGTAGAAATAATAGTCGGTTACGTAACGAATTCGATGGCTCTCATAGCTGACAGTTTTCACATGCTCTCGGACGTGGCGGCCCTCGTCGTCGCTTTTTTGTCGGTTAAGGTGAGTCTACCGCGAGATATCGAGTTCAAATATCTCTCGAGGAATAAATAAGATGACACTGAAACCGGATAGGATGGTGTCCGAACTACTCTCTTATCTCTCTATTTATCCTTCAAAGTCGGTCCTTATCGAGCGCGTTATGTTTTGTCATTAGTTAAAAGATAAGTCGATTTCAGAGGTGCTTATCGGAAAGACTGATCGCCGTGCGGGAAAAACGGGTCATGATCGGAATTCTTGTTTTTTGTTTTTCAGATGTCCCCGAAAAAGTGGTCGAAAAACACTTTCGGATGGGCCAGAGCTGAAGTCCTTGGAGCCTTGGTCAACGCGGTCTTCCTCGTGGCCCTCTGCTTCAGCATAACGGTCGAGGCTTGCAAGAGATTCATCGAGGTCGAGGAGATTCACGAGTCCAAGTTGCTCGTTGTCGTCGGAGTCCTGGGACTCCTCGTCAACGTAATCGGCCTCTGCCTTTTTCATGGTAATTCTAAAACATAAATGAGATTTTATCGACGTACTCGCGTATGTAAACTGACATCCCATCGATGTCAGGTAACTCGAGAGACTCGCCGAGGCTCGAACAAGTCGAGCATGCCCTACCGGCCTCCAATTCTTCCCGTACATTCCTTCCTACGACTTCGTCCGAAGGTCAGTTCCTCCTTGCGAATCATTCTCGATTTGGAGATCAGTCTCGGAAAAACGAGTATCGAGTCACCGTTTTTAATCATCTATATTCGATTTTTTTACACGATTTACGTGTCTTTTTCATTAACTCTTAGCACAATACTCGCACAAGCGAGACAAAAGAATACCAGGAAACGTTACGTGTCTCGGTGATGTCCAGTATTTTGTATATGCAGTTTGAGCTAACCAGAATTGTCAATTTTTGGTCCGTTTGCAAAATCGAACTCAGAAATTTTGTAAACTTTATAACTTATAGAATGAAGAATTCACAACATCAACAAATTCAATTTGCAACATAATTAAATATAAATTAGAATATAGATTAGTATAAATTTCAATTTTTGGTCATGCGTTCACATTTCAAATGAGTAATAGTCATTACTTATATTTATGCGGTAATTTTCATACTGATATTAGAAAAAACTGAAACCTTCCGAACAACTTACAATCAACGACATTAATCGATACTTATCTCCATTTGTTATTTATTCGTAACGTCACTCCCTATTGTTCAAACTTCGAATCGTATTTCTCCTTTCGTCACTCGATAATAAATCGTGTTATATTCTAGCCTCGAATTAAACTCTCATATGAATCGAGTTTATGATAAATTTGAAGTAGCTATGAACCCAATGTAATATTAAACCTAAATTTATTTGATGGAACGATTTTTGCATTATTTTAAATAACTACCGATAATAATTTTTGTTCAGATAGGTGTTATCACGTTCAAATAATACAGCTGTGCCTTCGAGCACAGCCAACATAAATATTTTTTGAGAAAGAGAAAGACATTAAGGTTGAATGCTTTTTTAAGAACACGGAAACGCTCATGGTCACTCTCACGGTATATCACGAAGTCACAACAGACTGAGCACTCTCGTCGGAACCGATGATAATGAGAACGATGATGCGTATCGGCCGTCTCCGCCGCCGGTCAAGAGAGCTCACGGACACAGCCACGACGCCAGCCAGATGAACATGAGAGGTGTATTTCTTCACGTTCTGTCAGATGCCCTTGGATCTGTAATCGTTATCGTTTCGGCACTCATCGTTTGGCTCACTGAGTGGGAGTACAGGTAGACAAAATTCTTGCTCATCAATACGTTTCAACATTCGAAATTGTTTATAAAAAGCCGAATAATAATTCGTTCACAGGTTTTACATCGATCCTGCGTTATCGCTTTTACTTGTTTTGCTCATACTGCGCTCGGTCTGGCCCTTGCTACAGGAATCGGCCCTCATTCTTCTACAAACGGTCCCAACTCACATACAGGTGCGTTTTGTGAGAAAAAAAATATCGAATGCTCCTCAGGTTATCGAGTAAGACTGAATTCGACGATGTGAATTCTTTCAGGTCGACGCGATTCAGCAACGATTGCTCGAGAACGTTGACGGAGTTCTGGCCGTTCACGAGTTCCATGTTTGGCAATTAGCCGGTGATCGAATAATCGCATCCGCCCACATACGCTGCAGAAATCTTTCCGAGTACATGAAAATCGCGGAACAGGTGAAGGAATTTTTTCACAACGAGGGCATCCATTCGACAACGATACAACCGGAATTTATAGAGGTAAATTTTATACGAAGGCATAAAGCATTCATATCATAGAGTGATAATTACTACTAACTAATTATTTTCTATATCCTGAAAGTATTTACTTTTAATTGAATTCAATTCTCCGTCAAGTGCTCTTGGAATTTTTTCATCAAAGTTAATCTCTTCCGCCTCTTCAATCAATTTTACAAATAATTTCTCTTTATACATAATTTAAATATTCTACAGTATATTTTTCTTCCTAACATAATCTACATCTCCAATCGCTTTTTACACCTCTTCTATTAAATCCTTGTATAGTTGAATAAAACATTTATTAAAAATTTGATACAGAGTTTGAAAGCTCAAAAAAGTGCTGATAATTCTCTCTGAATTGCAGTATCATTCGAACAGCGAGGTAAAGGAAACACCGACCGACGACTGCGTCTTGGATTGTCCGAAAACTGACAAGCCCTGCAATCAAGCAACCTGTTGCGGTCCTTCCAAACAGGTATGGAAATATTTAAATTATAATCACCCGTTCTCCTCAAATATCCATCCTTTTGCAATAGTATTATGATCGAAGAACCTCAGAAAGTCCTACTACTTCGTCTCCCAAGCCTCGATGTCTCGGGCGTTGCCTCGAAGGGATAAAATCAGAATCGAGCACAGTGTTGGGTAAACAAAAAATATGCTGCAATGTTACATCGCGTATTGAAGTAGTTAAACGATGAACATTTTACTGTACAGACTAATACTAATTTCGACGTGCTATCGAAATTGACTATTTTGTTTTTTAATTCCAAAAGATAGAATGTTTTGGCAAATTCTATATACACGGTGTTTTACAGGAACTAATGCCCGAAAGTTTCACTATTACCATTTTAGATCTATAAAAGTGAAATTTTATAGATCTGGCCTAGTAAATGACGTTAAAAATCTACAAATTATATGGTACTTTTTTGTTAAAAATCATAGTAAGTTTTTTCTCTATAACTGCTCTCGAAATTATTTATACAAATAACACAATTTGCGTATATGTTCAATTTAATCTCTCTCACTTCAAAGAACTGATTGAACTACTATAAGGATGTTTAGGCCATATTATCCCAGAAAATGTAGAATTCCTGACGTTCTATTCGTAAAGTTTATTTGTCAAAAAGTTGCAAATTTTGTATTCCTTGGCTAGAATTTTGGAGTATATTTTGTCGAAAATTAAAACTTTTTAATCGTTCAAACAATTACATAAGATTTTAGTTAAGTGTTTTACACTTACTATCTATCAAAGATATACGTTTATAAAAACTAAAAAAAAAAATTTTTACAAAAATCTTGCATTTTTAAATTCGTATATAAAACATACCAAAATTTCCATAAGAAGCAATGCTAAATCGCAGCAGCCCTGGAGTTGGAATCTCTCTCTTTGAACTCTCAATAAAACAGTTTCAAAATTTGTTTCATGTACTCAGACGTTCCACAAATGTATCCAGTTCGTATATCGTCAAAATATTGCTTATACATCCTTAACACTTGTGGTTAAAATTTTGGAAATTTTATTCGCGCAGGAGTGAGATATATTTTCAATAAATCTCCAGGGTCGTGAAACTCCTTCTCCGGGAGAAACACCATACATGTGTCGACAAAGAAACAGCCTTGCCCGGTCGACCGGTTCAATGGCGGAGACGGATCACCAGGAGGTGAACGAGATGGAGCGCGGTCATTTGCTGTCACCACCGGTCTCGCACCATTCCGTACCACTGCCACATTCTCACAGCAATTTGTCGACAGCTTGAAAGAACAGGCATCTGGATAAGGAACAGGGAAGCACGGACTGTGAGAAAAAAGAGAGAGAGATCAAATTGCCTACCTCCATAGCCGAAGATTAACGCGACAACACTGTCTTGTACAAAATGCAATAAATTAAACCAATCCCGTGAAGCAACCCCGCTCGTTTGGTGCATCGACGAGAGGCTGGATTCGCTACTTCGCCACGGGAAAAACTCGCTCTCGACGTTGAAAACATAATATAATTCTTAAGTAAATAATAATGCCAAGTATCTCGAGGGAAAGTCGATCGATCATCCAAGACTCGGGGCTCGGAAATTTGACTGCCAAAGGCATACTGTATCATTATCTAGATAAAATAGTCGCCACGCAACTTTTTCTTCAGGCACGTGCGAGAAATGAGAATGTTTCGACCCGCGACATTGTAACCTACGATGCGATCCATGGCTACGTAACATCAGAAGAGATTTACCGAGCGACATTTCAATCGCTACCTCGTTTCGTGTCCAACCCTTCGCAGAATCACTAGAAAAATCATCTGTTGCTCTCTCCTTACATCAATTTTTATTGACGCTCTTAGAACCGCTCTTCACTCATATGCCACAATTATCATATTTATTTTTATTTGGAATTTAATTTTTTTTAAAAAAAGGAGAAAGGGGCGTCGAGAATGAAGTATTAAAAAGACAACAGACTCTTATACTAAAGTTTTAAACTCGATGCTGCATCGTACGATCCTCTCACTATACCCAAAAAAAAGTGTAACCTCGTGTACAAAATAGCATTTCGTCATATTGAAGCAAAAATGAAAATTGCGCCACTCATTGGTTTTTTACTCGGAACGAACGACTATACATTAATCGTACCGTAAGAATAAAAAATGGCTGTTCTCGGCGATACGCCGAGTTTGTACCTAATTTTGAATGTCTCGTGCGCGAGATTTGTTCGATCGTGCGCACTCGTCGAAATCGTTTTGCAGCTGTAAAACTCGTCTCCGGTCGCGAGCATCCAATATTACTGTGATTTTCTTATTTTTCAATAGAGCTCCCCCGATTCGGGAGATGTAGCAGCGAGTACCTATCGATTATGATTATAAGATAAGAATGTCCAGTATTTCCGTGTTACGTAGGCTAGCGAGAGTGCACAATGAGCGATCGATCGGATCGTAAGTCACAAAATTTATAAGCGGGGAAAAACCAAGTGTTTCGTTTTCTCGCAGTTTTTCAAATTACCCAAAGATGTATTTAAATATATGTATACGTATATTTAACGAGTGTATATATGTATACATATCAACATCTTTAATCTTGACAATTTGTAGCGCCTTTGTAAAGAGAAAAGCGAAAAAAAGAGGAAACCTATAGTTTTGTGCAACAATTTGTCACGTTGCTTTTATCTTTATTACTTTCTTGTTTTTATTCATGATTGTTCGAGGTTATCCAACCTATCTGACGTCACTCGTCACATTCTAAAAAAAAAACGTGGTGAATTTTAGCGTGAAGTGAGCGAGAAAAAAAATTGATGAGATTTGCGCGCGATGACCGGACTGCCTTCTGTCAACTTTTTCAATCGCATTGAGAATATTAGATTCGAAGTGTGATTCATCGTTTTAAACTACTCATCCGTGTCGAGCGATAATCGAGATAGTAGCTCTCGCTGTAATATTTTGTACAATTTTGAAATTTCGAAGACAAAAAAAGTAAGAAACTTAACCGAGGGAACTCGAACGTTGCGAACATCGAGACGCTGATATGTTTGTACAGTTTGACGTCATACCGTGGAGTTATCCTTGTTTTCAGGAAGGAAAAAGGATGTTCTTCTATCGGAAGGATAATCGAGGAACTATGTGTAAATAAAAATACGACATAGAAAATATTTATAAGCGAATGTTAAATACTATACGGAGAAATATAAATGAAATACATCCGATTGTTTGTCTAGTTGAGTTTTTTCTTCACTTCGCACGAATGGATAGATATAGTGCAATGCAAGGATAGTAAAGTGAGAAAAGACCTTCGATTCGTGTTTATCGAGAAACTCCTGTTTGCTCGGTTATCCAGCTTCTGTAACTCGGCAAATTCACGTAAACGCCCGGTACGCCGGAGCCGGCACAACCAATGCCCCAAGTAACTAATCCGATAACTTGCCACTGACCCGAGGCTCCTTGGCAAACTAGAGGAGCACCGCCGTCTCCCTGAAAATACAAATCAGCATCAATTATTTCGTATTTTACCCTTTAAGCTGATGAGAAACATCCAATTTTCGGAGAAATCCCACGTTCGTATTTTTCAAGCAAATAAATTAAAATTTGAATATGTTGTGCAGTGTACGCTATACTGGGGCGTGACATTCTTGGAATTAAAAAAAATAAAATAAAAACCAAAGTAAAAAAGAATTTTTTTTTTCGTTTTTCGAAATTACACTGCGTAACATATTCATATTTCAATTGATTTGCTTGAAAAATATTAACGTGGGATTTGTCCGAAAAATCACTCGAAATTCGGTGTTTCACGTCACCTCAACGTTATAAGATTTTTTAATATGATTTATCATTTTTTTTAGATTGACATTTCTATGAATCACAAGAGGGAATTTTGTGTGTGCAAAAGTAGAACCATTGAAAAGTATTCATTAATAATTGTGTACGTGCCAATCTAATTAACTTGAAATAATAACGAATTAGGAAAATACATTTTTTTCAGACAGCCGTCATTTTTCGAAAAAAAAAATTTTTTTTCAAGGATTCTCACCTCTGACGCTTGAAACTCGAAAATAATAAGTATTTAAAAATTGTTATTGTTATAAAGTCTAACGAAGAATAATCATTTATCAATTATCATATGGAAAAATGTATCAATTATGACTTGTTATGATCTAAATGAATAAATTTTTTTTCTATTGAATATAGTAATTTCAAGACATAAATGATAAATATGATACAAGTAACTGAAAATTAATTTTTATCGTGATAGTTATCAGAAAACAAGAGTAAAATTCTACATAAAATATCTTTTTAAGGAGGTATTAACGTGAAAGTACGAAATTGAATTTTTTTTCAATATACTAGAGTATTAATCCAATTTTTCAATGGCTAAATTTCAAGCAGCATTATCGATCAAATAAGCAAAAATGATCCCGACAAAGTATGTTCGACATAAGCCAAAGTCTTATGAAAAACCGTCAGCATGTGCTCTTTTATCGAAAAAAACATATATGCATATTTAGAGTGAACATTCAAACAATCTAAAAAATCTCACGTGTTCATTAGCGTGCAAGATTTAATTATTGACCATAAAAAATATATGGTCATCGAACTTTTCATTGAATTATTTAATGACAATATCAGACATGACATTTATACGTGAGTGAATTCAAGTCAAATTATAAAACCTAAAAATGAAAATCACTTTTTAACTATCTGTATTACATCAATATTTTACATTTCAAAATTCGTATATTCGGTAAAAAACGATATATTTGATCTTAAAAGTTATTTATTAACGCCTCGTTTGAAAATAAGCCAGATAGTATCTCATTTGACTGGTAAAAATAATATTGCTAATACCCACTCAAATGTGTATTTTATTATATATATCCTTATTTATAAAGTAGAACTGTCACGTTTAGAATGAAATAGACCTTCCGAGATTCTGATTGGCTCCCAAAAATTTATTTTTGTTTCGATGGTTATTC
>JAPYYW010001556.1:0-27809 GCA_030522545.1 Cremastinae sp. A BG-2022a
CATAAAATTTGGTGCACATGTGTATATGACCTTAAAGAACGTTTATGCAAAATTTTAACGAATACTGTCGACGCTTATTTTACCGACCAACCACCTTAAATCAACGTTTGGAAAGTAAAAGAAGCTAAGAACCTCGTCAAAATTAAAAATTGAATATATATACGAATAGATATTACGAGAGAGAGAGAGAAAAAAAACCAGATGTACAGCGGAACAATAAAAACTTTTACAAGTCATACGCGTCTTTAACACTGTGCAAGGGGTGCCAAATTTGTAACTCGCGGCTCGACAATGACATAGAAAAAAACCGGTATAAAAAAAAAAGCCGATGAGGGAAGCGGCAGAGGGGTGGGGTGGAGAAAGGGCAAGAGCGATGATAAGAGAGGAGAGAGATGGGAAAAGAAGGCACGCTGCCATGAGGCAATGCCGAAGCATCAGGTTGCAAGGAATTCGCCACGTTCGACGCGAATATGGCTGCGCGTGTATCCCGCACGAGGAGAAGCGCGCGGCGGAGGGCGAGGGGGGACGGGGAGGGGGGCCGTGGGTCCAGGCAGCATCGTACACACGAACGAATGGTCGTGGACGCGTGTGCGCGTCTCGGCGCGTAGAGTACAATACGGGCGTGCGAGAGACGCGCAAGTGGCGGCGTCTCGCACCGGACATGCGCCCTAACGCGTCGGGACGAGGCTCGTAGCAACCGGCTTCTTGCCGCCGTACGTAGAGCTAGCTCGTCTCCGTCAACCACGCGGACGATAAAAGAGGAATGCTTTGGAAAAACGGCAAAGAACACGACGGGCTTTCCACGACTGGACAATCGATAGAAATAATCGCGAGGGAGGATTCGTCGAGCGCATTCGCGACAAAAATTTCGATAAGAATACGCGCCGGGAGGCATTCGAGGCAGTTACGAGTCACAATAATCGGTGGTGCGATAAACAAAAAGTTTTTTACGAACCGTTGGACGATAGGTGAGCGTCTCTTGTTTTCTTCTCTATCAAGCGTCTCAATGTGTGCCTCGGAGAGAGCGAGCTAGTTTATTCTCTCTCTCTCTTTCTCTCTTCGTGAAATACGTCGAGAACGATTTCAACGATTGCTGCACTACACCCTCGACGAGACGATTTGCAGAAACGGAGCTGCTCCGAAAAGAAAAGAAAAAAAAAAGCTACGACACTTTTTCACACACAGAGTTGTCACGAGAGCACCAAAGAGCACGAAAACAGAAGAATAAAACAAATCACTTGTATCTGCACTGTTGGACGCGTCAGGAGCGGCGATCCTGCGAAAAAAAAAAAAGCGAACGAGGCGACGAAATGAGGAGGATGAACGCGGATTCCGCAGAGGGGCGGAGGATAAACGCGCGAATTCTCGTAAAACTGCGCAGAGGCGACACTGACGTTGACGCGCGGCGCAAACACGGGGGACGCGGGGTGGGGAGGATGAACGAAAAAGAAAACAAAGAGCGGCGACGCTGGCGCGAGATTCCCGTTTGCGACTAATTATCGAAGGATCCGAGTTTCAGAGAGGCGAAATAAAAAGTCGGGAGGAGACGCGCGTGTAAGAGCGGTTATGATACGTGCGACGCGTCGCTAGACCTCGTGACGAACTGCTGGGGCCGGTGCTTTCTGAGAGTCGCGCGCGCCCCGCCGCTGCCTCCGCGTCGCGGTGAGAAACACGAACGAGCCTCGAGAGCCCGACAGAGACGGAAGCGCTTATAAATGTGTGCGTGTGTATACGTGTGTGCCGCGCGTATTCACGACCAACGAACGAGCGGCGACACTCGCACACACGCCGCGTTGTTATATTCGGTCTGTCAACGGATCGTTTTCTTTTTTTTTTTCTTTCTCGTTTCGCTATAGCGCAATTTTTTTCTTTCTTTATCTCTATCCACGCTCGCGTCGTAGCGAAATTGAAGCCTACGTCGAAAATTACGCTCACCCGTGTGCCAATAAGGAGGGAGGCACGAATTTTCTTGCTCCCGCGACGCACGACTGTGTAACAAAGGACGAAAACTTGACGTGCACACGCGACGAGGACGCACGACAATGGCTGACGTTCAAACTCGCGCATGCGCCGAGCTCGCGAAACAGAAACAACGCACGAACGGTTATGCTCACGGTTCTTTCGGGTTTAGGAGACTTTGCGAATCCCGTCGATTTACATGCACGTGTACAAAATGGAAAAAACGGGATATTACTTGCACGCGTCGAGAGACAAAACGAATTGGGGAAACGACTTTTTTTCCCCCTTCTTTCCTCGTGGATGAAAAATGTAGAAACGGCGGCAACAATGAGACGCAGAGGGGCGCGATGAGCACGAGAAAAAGAGAAAGAAACGCACCGATGATTTACGAAAAAGTATACACACCCGTAACAACGTTTCGGAGCCCGCTCTCGTACACGAACACACGCGGAGACGATACAACGGTTACTAACACTCGGCCACGAGTGCCGCTACCGGCGAAGCGAGAGAGACGCGCTGTCGCGCGCGTCCGAGAGCGAGAAAAAGGGAGCGCCGTGCGCCGCGAGAGGGAGTTTGTGGAAAAAGAAGGAGGAGCGGGGGAGGTAAGAAAGCCGGCTCGTCGCTGAGCGGCGGGAGGGTGGGGGGAAAGGCGCGGAGACAACGCGGACGGGAGTGGGAATAACGCTCATCGGGCAGAAGAGCGAAAGAAAGAGGGAAATGAGCGGGACGGAGCGAGCAATTGAGTATATACGACGTCGATGTATACAGTCGAGTCTCGGTATAGTAAACTCGTTGGGACCGGAAATTTCGTTATAGTAAATTTCCCTATATACTTTAACCCCACTACCAACAGAAAACGAAACGCGCGTGATACGATCACTACACTCTAATGTAGTGAAAAGAATCGTAGAAATTTACTCTAACGAGATCGCGCGGTTTATTACAATGAGAATAAGTTTACTATAATGAGACTCGACTGTAGTGGCTTCGATGCATGGATATACGAGTAGTGGAGCGAGTCGCCGAGTGGGGGCAGCAGTGCGAGCGAGACGGAAAAACACTCACGTTTCGCTTGACGGCCGTGCCGTGTGTGTTAGAGAGAGAGAGGGGAAGGGGGAATATAACGCTTGGCGGTCGACTGTTTGACTGGCTGAAAAGAAACTCGCGGCGAGGCAACGAAAACGAGTTGAAGATGAGAAAGAGAGCCGGATTCGCGAGAATTCGCAGAGATCCACGATAATGAACGCGAACGCGTGTTATAAAGAGGAAAAACCATGAAACCGCAACATTTTTCGTAATCTCGAAAAATTGGCGAGCGGGAACGAAAAATGTTGACGCGCGCGGCTACCGGCGCGAAACTTTCGCTCTAACGCGAGCGGGCGCTGCGATCGCACGCAGTCCTGAAATGAACTGTCGCACGCTCGGCGATTAGCACTAATTTTTCACAAAATCCAAAAAAAAAGTATTTTTAATGTCGTGACTACAAAATGAAGCGTATTTTGTCCATTTATTCTGTACTTACGTATTACGAAAATATATAAATTCTCATTTAAGGTAGTTCTGTGGGTACAGTCAAATAAAATTTTTTTATTTCAATTTATCTCCATACCATGTGGTTTTCGAGCTTAAATGGCCTAATTCTTTATTAAATGGTTAAAAATAACTTATTTCAAACGTTTTGTAAAAAAAAAGATGTGTTACCGAGGTTTTTACAGAGAATTTTTGCTTTGAAATTATGGTTTTTGGCATAAGGTGTTAATGGCAGAAACGTCTCTTCTCCACTTCAATTGAAAAATTTAAATCTTTATTATCTTCAGATAATGAATAAAAACCATGGTATTAATAAATTTTTGCATGAGGAACTCATTTATCGCATAAAAATCTAGAATCATCGAACATTTGAATGAATTATTTCGATTTGAAACTCGGAGCCCCTCATGTATAACCTCGTGTATAACCTCAAAAATGTATAATTTTATAATAATTCGAAAATAAACATAAAATCATGTTTAATTTAAGATAATTGGGTGCAATATCTATAATTATCAACGTATAATTATTTTTATGTAACTTAAGAATCGTGTTAACAATTTTTTAAGAAAGTTTGGTAAAGGCCCTCGTTTAACCCCTGCAAAATTCGTTCCTACGTGCAAGGAATATACCTCAAGTCTGTTGAGAAAAGTTGTTGCAAATTGTTTCAAGAACAACATACTCAAAATTCAAGGTCATCCAATTGTACTTGCTACGTATGGACGAAAATTAAAAAAATCATAATCTTAGGATTTTTTTTTAAACTTAAGGAAGCTTCTTTGAAATACAATAAAGAACTATGCTAAATTTTAAGAAGATTTGCCATGTAGATTTCAAGACATTTATTCGGATTTAAAATGGCAATATTTAACGCGGGCTCTTATGGGCAAGCATTGAGAATTGGGATTTTTAATAATAAATATCTCAATTTCTACGTGGTGAAACCTCTTAAAACTTGGTACGCATATACATAACATATCCAAGAATGACTGTACCAATTTTCAACAAAATCCTAAATAATCGAACTACCTTAATCATTTAAGAAACCAACAAATTGATGAAAATAAGTTAAACTGCATTTGATAACCATACAATAATCATATCGATACGAGATTACACAAAAATCTAAATGTATACCTACAAAGTATATTCAATATTCCTAAATCTTCATTCGAAGTATACGAATTATAGAATAATATAAATGATGAAAAATGATAAATAATGAAATATAAAAATAATAAATTGTGAAAAATCCAAATAATAATAATAATAGTCCGTGTGGCGCAGGAGCACCAGGCAAGACTTACAATGCCAAATGTGCATGTGCGGGGTACAAGCAACGACGAAGAAAAATCGAGGGAGATGGAAGCCGAAAAAGGAGGCAACGAAAGTAAATCCAGGGAGTGAGATAGACGCGAGAATAAGGGACCTTGCCTGCGCCGCTTCGTGAGTATTTATGCTTCTCAGGCATTGCTATGGTCTGAACGATGCCTTTGTGTCGCGGTCCCATCCTTGTTTCCCCTCCCTCCCTCCCTTCCGCCCTCCATTCTGGTCTCCCTTCACCATATCGGCGGGCTCGCTCTTGTCTCTCTTTCTCTCTCTCTCTCTCTCGACCCTTACCTTTTCTCGTATTCCTGCACCGGTGCCCATGGGCGCCGGCAGGTGAAAACTACCCAACAGCCTTCGTACTTTATAGCACTGTACTTAAATTATTCTCAGACACGGTACGCGCAACCTTTTTCTTCGCGCACTTTCGACCTGGAAGTAAAATTTCGTACGTACACGATTGGGAGAAAAAAAAAGATTTTTATACCCAAAATATTACGATTTTAAGGATGTTACGTTCAAAATGGAAAAATGATGACAAATTTTCGAAAATTTTACTCAATATTGGGTAACATCTCTAAAAGGTTGTGTAAAAATTTCACAACGGTTAGGAAGCTCTTCATTAAGATATTAATAATTGTTAAAAGTAGCTATTTTTTATACTTTCTCATAAGAGCACGTATTAAGGAGGTATTGGCGATACTTACTAGTCAAATGAGATACTATTTGGCTTATTTTTTAACGAGGCGTAAATAAATAACTTTTAAGATTGAATAAATCGTTTTTACCAAATATACTTATTTCGAAATGTAAAATATTGATGTCATACATAATTATAATTTGACTCGGATTCACTCACGTATGAGTGTAATATCTGATATTATCATTAAATAATTCAATGAAAAATTCGACGACCATATATTTTTATGGTAAATAATTAAACCTTACACGCTAATGAACACGTGAGATATTTTCGATTGTTTGAAATTTCACTCTATAAATATATACTTTTTTTCGATAAAAGAGCGCATGCTAACGGTTTCTCATAAGGACTCTGGCTTATGTCGAACATATTTTGTTGGGATAATTTTCGCTTATTTCATCGATAAAGTTACTTGAAATTTAGCCATCGAAAAATTGGATGAATGTATCGTAAAAAAATTCAATTTCGTACTTTCTTTAAAAGTTACAATTTTGTACAATAAATATAAAAATTTTGCACTGAATTTTGTACGGTGTTATCTAATTTTCATCTAATTCTTCATCTAATTTTTCAAAAAAATTTCATCATTTTTTTTGCAATCACATGGAGACTAGACCTAGACATATTTAAGGTCATCATTGGATGACCTTAAATTTCAAATATGTTTTTCTTCAGTTGATTTGCATAAACCTTTCTTAATAAATATTTACTCCCAAACGACTATATGTATCGAAGAATAACTTTATCGAACTTTTGATTTTTCGCTCCACAGACTCAACACCCTTGATCATAATAATAATAGTAATTTTTCTCAAAACTTTTTTAAAAATCGCTGTTGTTCGCATTCATTGATAAAAATATCACGAAATTTGGGTTACGTATATAAATATCCGCGCATATCTCTTGGTCTATAAATTTTTATTTTCTGCGGAGATATATACCCTGGTATATCGTATATATAGAAACGAGTGTCCTTTTCCTCCTTTCTCCTCTGCTCTTTTATCGCGATAAAACGGTCCATAAAGGAATTTTCGAATGAAAATTTCGGTAGGGAAAAAACCACGAGGAAAGTTGAGCATAGAAAAGGGAGGAATTTCTGAAAAGAATCCCCTAACGATGTCAATAAAGCATCGAGGGGAGTAAGAAAATAAACTTTTGTTTGGCCCGCTTTTGAGAGCGACGCCAAGGTCGCGAGCTTACCGGTGCGTTCGTCACATGGCCGAGATCATCGCAATTCTTTCAATTCGAAGCTCGAATTTGATATCCTGCAATCCTGTATCGATCCGCGATATATTGTTCCGAAATATTCTTCCGGAGCAAAAACCAGGAGTTGGAAAATTCCGTTGCGTGTATATTTTGAGGAATCGTGCGAGGAACATTCCTTCCGAAAGAAATGAAAATTTCTTCGAAATATTTTTCAGCTTGCAAGCACGCTCGGTGTCTCGTGACTGAAACAAATTTCCAAGAATTCGATCCTCATTGCGTTTATCTATACTTCTCTCTCGCGCCCTCGGAATTTCTTATTCTTTCCCCGAGACTCCCTTTTCGTCATATTTCGAACAGTGTGTATTTATAGCTCCGTTTTTATCATTTTCTCGTCCATTTGCGCTTTGTCGACGCCCATGCGTTTCGTCACGAAACAAAATCCGCTCGTCCGCGAGTTCGACGTAATACCGCATCGGCCCTGCTCGTGGCATCTCGTTTTTTTTTCCTCTGGTTCTTGTCTCCCGCATTGTCCGACACACGCTTTCTTCTCCTTTAATTGTGCCAACAGCCAACGAGAGTCGACCATCGTTTTCACGTAATGTCTTGTTTCAATGAGGCACAAATAATGAAAGGAGGAGAAATGATTGGAATTTTCATATTTTTGTACACTCCCTCGCGTTTTTCTTCTTTCAAATCGATTTACGTCACTATGCTAGATTTCCCTCGTGTATTGCGCGATTCGAGACGAGTCTCCTTTGGCACAAAAGCTTTTGTCACCGTATCTGTGGCTGTTCTTTATTGTCACATCAAAAAGGAGAAGACCATGAATTCGTGTTTGCATGTCACAAACAGTATGCACGTACATATCTTGAGAAATGGTAAAACAGCGATAGAGCCAGAAATTCATCATTTATGGAAGTATTATAGCGATATTTACTATAGTCAAATGAAATACTATTTGGCTTATTTTTTATCGTGACGTAAATAAATAACTTTTAAGATTGAATAAATCGTTTTTACCAAATATACTTATTTCGAAATGTAAAATATTGATGTAATACAGGTAGTTAATAGGTGATTTTCTTTTTTAGGTTATAATTTGACTCGGATTCACTCATGTATGAATGTAATATGTGATATTATCATTAAATAATTCAATGAAAAGTTTGATGACCATGTATTTTTATGGTAAATAATGACACACTAAAGAATACGTGAAATGTTTTAGATTGTTTGAAATTTTACTCTAAATATATATATTTTTTCGGTAAAAGAGCACATGCTAACGGTTTCTTATATATAAAGACTCTGGCTTATGTCGAACATACTTTGTTGGGATAATTGTCACTTATTTTATCGGTAATGTCACTTGAAATTGTTAGCTTTCGAAAAATTGAATTAATACTCTATATCGTAAAAAAATTCAACAGGAAAAAATTCAATTTCGTACTTTCGTTAATACCTCCTTAAAAAAATATTTTCGAATAACCGATTCATTACTAAATATGTTGAGACAATAGATATATACTCATGTAGTTCAGAATAATATACCAATATACTGTCAACAATTTTCTGAACTATTGAGTATAAATAATTAAAATAACAAAAATATATTTTCAGACGAACATAATTACACTAAAGAATTAGTTCAAAAAACTATAAACAAAAACTTTTTTTTGAAATAATTTCTTAAAGAAAATTTACAAACATGCCATAATAATCAATATTATATTAAATTTTTTTACATATCTACACTGAGAACAGATTTAGTTGAAAAATATTTAATTGAAAATATTTCGTCGAAACAACACTTATTTATTTCAAATAATTAAACTTCAGTTAAATCAACCAAGAACTTAGTTCAATTTGAAAAATAATATCGATGAACGTATTGAAACAAATATTTTGTTGAATCAACCAAATTTCGTTTTCAGTGTAAATGCAATATATTTTAGCCCACTCAGAGTGAATCCTTTTTAAGTTGCACAGACGTTTTTTTTAATCGATTCAGTAGCAATCTGCCAAAACGATTTTCTATATTATTTTTGAAAAACCTCGCATATATCTACACAAATTCTCGAAAAGAGAGAGTTATGCACGGTAGTCTAAATTTGAAAATTGGTTATGAGCAAAAATGTTGCAATTGTAAAATGCGAATGTATGGAAAAAAAAGTGGAGAAAGTAAAGTGACTGGTGGAGATCTCTTTCCTCGTACATGGCAAGATCGAGAACCCCGATTACAAGTTTAAAGACGAAGGGTGTCTTGAGGAAGCGAGCGCGTAGATTGGTCGAAGAAGAAGAAAAGAAATGAGTGCTCTGGCGTGCGATATTCCCCGGATAGATGAGGGGTTGAAGTGGTGCTATATATAGAAGAACTGAAACTCGACCACGTGACGAAGATGTTTCCTGTCGATCGAGAGCGAGAGAGAAAAGAGAAGAGCCACGACGTATTGGCCGTATACCCTCTATTCTTTTTTCCCCCCAAAAGCTCATATCCCTACATTCCCTTTCTCTTTCATTCTTGATTTTTACTTCCCGCACTAAAAATCTTTCCATAAAGCGGAAACCCTTTGCATCGCACTAATCATAAAATTTCCATTTTCGACTCAAAAATAATTCTAAACTTTAAGAATGTGTATTAAAATCTCTGTCTTATCTCCGATAATATATTGCTCCCGAAATACTTGATTAAATAGTTTATTGTATTTCATAATGGCATCGCAATTGATACGTTTATTCCAAATAATAAATACTGTGTAGAAAATTTAAGAGAAAAATAAGCAATCTTATGAGTTAAATCTTTCATCTTTCATTCTAAACAAAGATCAATGGGTTCTTGTCGAATTGAATTCTGCACAATTACACAAATGTATATTTATTTTTCTCTAACGTAATTGCATATGAAATTACTTTAATTCTATTTATATATTCTTATTTATTTTATTATCTCAATTTAATTCTTATTCCATAAAAATCATTATTTATTAATTTAATAACAATTAATATATGTACTAGTTTGACAGCAAAAATCGTTTTCTTAACAAAATTTCGAAAAAATTGTACTTTTTGGACATAAATGAAAAAGAAACTTAAAAAGTATCGACTAAAGTTCAAAAATTTTCCTATTTTAAGACATGTTGACTGTTAAAAAATATCTTTTTGAGGAATTACATAAAATGCGTCGATATACGATCTCCAAATATCAGTATTAAAATGCTGACGAATTTTCAAGATTTACCACCGTAATTTTATGATTTTTAAGATCGAAAATTAACTAGCATTAAAAAACTCGAATTTCCTGTGAGACATAATTCTGATCAATTTTGAACTTGACTATAATTAGACAACCATACCTTTGTAATAGCGTATTTTATTATACGTATTTATTTTTTAACTATTCACAATATTTTCTAAAAATTTGTCAAGTTGCGTATGGCTCTTTGTGAATTTTTTTTTATATGGCACACGGTCATTGAACTACCTTAAATAAGTATTTCTTAACTGAAGCAATACTTTGTATTCGTAATGATGTAAACACTTTTTCCCTTTAATATATCCCTCAAAATATAGAAAAATGACGTGGATAACAACCTTCACGATGTTATTTTCATAAATAATCTATTATCTCCTGTTTCAATATTTTTTGAAGAATTTTTCATACAGAATTAATGTTAATTATGATGATGTGTGAGAGTTAAGGAAGATTTTTATCTCTTGTGTTACGTCCACAGTGTCTTTTTCTCTTTATCGCTCGCTTTTCTCCCGGCGGCTTGCGGACAAGCCTACCATCTGCCGCCTCGTTAATTAATTGACCTGTCTATCTTATTTCCTCCCTCCATTTCTTCTTTTTCTTCGCCCTAACCACTTTATCCCCCTCGCGCTCTTTATACCTGAAATCCCCTTGCCCTCGACCTCCTCCATTTTCAGCAATTCTTTCAACCCGTGGTTCTCAATTTTTCCTACCATTATACGTCAATTTTTATTTAACCTTGATTCTCCATACTAAGTACAGAAATTCGGCTTATTTTTTACACTCAAAATTACAAAATTAATCAAATAGTATATATAATTATAGTTTTACAAAAAACTATTAAAAAACAGGCTACCACATGGTATCGTGATAAATTGAGTTAAAAACTTTTGATTTGACTGTACTGATAGAACTGTACCTTAATCAGAGGTTCCGCGCACGAAACACTCGAGATCGGAGTTCGAGTCGGAGTGGGGCAAGCGCTCGAGTGACAAACTGGGGAAAGTTTCTTATTGCTGGGTTCCTTATTCGGAGGTCGGACTCCATTACCCAAATAGTAATTTTTCGCATATGAAATTCACTCCTTGTTTACATTATACCTTCAATGAGGACTGTTTTAAAAAATGTTATTTAAATCCGAGCTTTTTTTTGCATCCAATTTAAATGAATATAAATGAAGAGAATTCATGTTTTGAAAATAAAATACATCTGAGAATTCGATCAATTTAACACATTTATTTTATAAAGTGAAGTATATATATTAAAATAGAGTGCCTCGAGGTTCCGCTTTGAAAGTGAATTCCGAATAAAATGGATATTATGAATCCTTTGATATTTGAGAATAAGCCTGGCAATGACTGCGCAAAACCATAGAGAGAAGAAGAGAAAGAGAATAGGCGAGACGAGAAATAACAATTAAAAATTAAAAAACAAAAAGTAAAATAGGTTCGGGAAGGCCGCGAGCGTTATGAACATATATTCGGTGCGCCAAAAAAAAAATTCGAAATTGAACGATATTCTATTAGTAAAAACTTTCGTAAAAGATGCATGTGAGGGAGAAAACTGGGAGAACAAAAGAGAGGAGAGAAACGAGTATATAAGCAGAGAAAGAAAAAGTTTGAAAAGCAGCGCAGTGACCGAATGCTTTTTCATTTCGAACATGAACAATGTCATTATATATTTACCGTGCAGGTTGCCGGCCTGCATGTCACAAAGGGTACAAAGCCATACGAAACAAAAAAAAATATAGTTGACCGTACTTAAACGTCACATTTCCGATATTAACAGCGTTTTTTAACATTTTTTTTTCTATCTTTGGCTTTGTTCTTTTTTCACGCTCGCCAACATACAACTTTTCAGCTTTGTCGAAATTTCCTGTGAAATTTTACGTTTCCCGATGGAAGCAATAACCCCGTTGAACTCGGTGTAACTCCGCGACAGGAGTTTCGTCGTGTGGCTATCATTTTTCCCTTTTTTATTTTCGTCCTCTTGCCTCCGTTCCTCGCTACTTTTGCCGCGAATTCGAGTTACGAAGGTTCGCGTTTTCTCTCTGATTCCACGAAAACTGGTACATGAACGAGATGAATTTGCTCTCCTCGTGGAGAAAACTACCAAACGGATTTGACGCGCGATCGCGAATTTTACGAACACCCGAGTACAAAAAGGACGAAATTTTGGGGTTTCCCGCTCCCCCCATCCCTTGGCCTCAATATTTTCGTTATATCCCTCCATGGTTTCAAAATCAGAAATTCGCCAGCAGAGGACCGAGGGAGCCGACGGTCAATGAGAATGAAAGTCCGGGGTCGTAAACCCGAGATCCCCAAATGTCCGTGCAGAAAACATTTGCCAAATGAAAATTCCAAAATGCTTATTCCTTAGTAAAATGTATTATGTTACTGTTTAAATATTTATTTATATTACATATCTTACAAATTTACTATGGAGATTAGAGAGAAATTATTCTTATTTATTACTTTCCATCGAAACAAATCAATTTCCATTATCAAACGCATTATTTATGTATTTCCATATGAAATTATTTACTTACGTTTATATGATTATAACCAGCAGATTACAGTGGATCGAGGGCTTCGCATCCTCACAGTGATTGTGAGCTCAATTTAACATTCATTAAAGATTCAATATTTTTTCACATGCCTAGTTTTTATTAATATAAAACAATATTTCAACATTAATGTTTTCAATATTTTTCTAGAACCCTTAAAGAAAAATACTAATTTGGAATAAAATCTCTTGCTTCAAATAATCATTATGGAAATTATAATCTGTTATTTTTTTTCAATTATAGCCTTCATTTAGTTGAGCCATCAATTTTTTCTAGTTTCACGTTTTAAAAACAAAAAACAACAAAACAATTTATTCAAAAACAAAAATAGATGAAATCTAAAATCTGAAGGATCAAAGTGTCTCATTAGTATACGATAATACTCTGTAAAAATGACAAAAAAATTGTATACACGCCATTGCCTTGATGCCTTGAAGTTGCCGATCTTGCTTCTTTCATCACTTTGCGTCAAGACACTGTCGTGTCTCTTGATCCAGATATCTTTCAAGGGCTGATTCACTATATATGCTTTTATTGCCCTATATGGTCTTTAAATTGAAGAAAAAAATTTTTACAGATCTTAATAAAACTTTTTCTAGGTCAATTCCCGTATAATAGCTTTAAATTTTATCAAAATTACTTATTAATAGAGTTTTTACGTGATTGCTTGAACAAACTATATGCAAACAAATAGACAAATAAAATTGTCAAAAATTGTTTGTCAATGATTTTGATTTTCGAAAAATGTTCATCGAAACGACGAGAGAATACACTCTCGCGACAGAAAAGTCCAGGTATAGCGCACCGAGAAAGCCATAATCCTCTTCACGCGTCAGGGGATCTCCGGGAAGCGTGAATCCCGTAAAACTTGCAATTGGGGTCGAGACTCGCTTTATGTTCTTTTTCTATACGCGTAAGAATATTTCGCAGCAACCGAGAAAGACAGAAACACACCAGGTATATCTGAATAATAAAATATTTAACTAAAATATAACAACCCCTTTTCCATTTCGTCGTTTCTTTCCCCCTTTTTTAATACACCATAAAGAATAATGTGCTGTTTAAAATTATATATTTCATTATCACGTTTAATAATAGTGCTTTATTGAATAAATAATGTAAGCAAATATATTTGTACAATAACTTATTGTCGCTAATAATGTCGTATATTAAAATTTTTCATATTCCCGATTTTTTAACCTTCTAATAAATCGACTTTTTATGTGGCAAACCTGTCCATATATCTATATATTGTTGAATTCGCGTGAGTAGCGTGGGTGCGGTTACTCTCTCACCGGAAATCCTTGCGCCACCGCATTATCGTTATTAATTCAGCCAGTTAATTAATTGAAACACAAAAACAATAGTCTATGTACATGTATTATACTATAATACAATGCCAGAGATCTCAACAAACTGCCACATTCATATTTGAATGAAGAAAAAGCGATGATGAAAGTAAAAATAAACAAAGTTACGAATGCTGTGCGCCGTATGTACTATATACTTTGAGTTTTAAACACACATGGTTTTCCCGGTTTATAATTTTATAATGAGAAAAATGCCCTCTGGAAAACGTAATGAGTCAATGTGTCACGAAACTTTGGCTTCGAAAGTCATCGGTGAAGAAAATAATTTCGAAAAATTGGCGGGTCGTATAATTTTTTTCATTAACCGAAAAGCAACGAGCAGCGCATCGGTCTTAAAAATAGTCTTCATAATTTGAGATTTCCGATAAAATTAAATTTTTAAGCGACAGAGCGTGGAACGGTTAAACCGCACGGAAAGCTGCCTAGGCAATTCGTAATTATTATTTCCGCTGGAGCAATAATAAAAGGAATCGCAAAAGGATATAAGTTGCCGACGTTGCACCGAGATAGTCTTCGAATTGCTTTTCTCTCCCATTTTACCTTCTGCCTGCTTTTCCCCGCTTTCCCCCGCCGCTGCCACCGACGCCGTGCATTTTCTCTTCGGAGCCATGTCTGAGCTTTGGAGCTTTTGAAAATGCCAGCGGCAAGGGCTTTTATCGAAAGCTTCGAGCTAGCAGAAACCGGTTGGCTGTTCAGTAATTGAAATATTCTATGCATAACGTTCGATACATATATATATATACATATAAACACGACATGTACTGGGTGTCCCGCGAATCGTCAAGTACGAGATCCAAAATTTCATTTTCAGGTGTTGTGATCCAACAAATATTCTTCTATTTTTCTTTCTACAGATATAAAGTGTATACAAAAAATCTTTTTTTTTCGAATAAATTACTCAAAAAGTCTTCTACATGGTATAATCAATTTTTTAATCAATAAGAGACATTAAACTCATTGTCAAGAATATCAAGAACATTTTTGTAATCTGACAACGACAAAATAAGCGATAGTCCAAAAAGGATCTACCTGGAAACAGAGATCTAAATATATTAGATTTCGAAAATAAAGAAAATTCATATGATATATACTACGGTTTTAGTGCGTTATCTTCTATTTTGAAAACACGTAACAAATGCATATAACTTATTCAAGAGTTATTTTTTATACGTACATTTGTAAGTTTGATTTTGTATATTATTTATTTAAGGATATCTTTTAAGTCGAGTTAAATACTTTTTTAAAGAGTATACTATTATTACAATTAGAAAATCCCAAAGTAAAGGATTGCATTTTTAGGTATTAACACTTATCACAGCCATACATATCTTACTTATATAATAATATCAAAATTATAGTATTGCAATTTTATTTGCAACCAAAGTTAGGAGAACTTATACCAATGCATTACGTATAAAAATACAGTTTCAGCTTATATATGTATATCATTTTTATAAAGGATAACTTTTACGCAAAAAAATTCCTGTTGCGTTCGAATTTTCTAATTTTCTAATGCAAATATTGCAGCTATGATTTTTTTTCAGTTGTTGGATCTCAGAAAAAATATTTTTTTTTTATTTACATTCTTGATAGGCATATTCTTAATTAAAATGAGAATAATAAACTTAACAAAAGAAAAGTAAGACGTAAATTCTCTCCCCGCCGTTACAAATAATATTCTATTAAAATTGACACATTTAATGATCGAAAGATTGGTATATTAGGAGATACAGTAGAAAACGTGAACTGCGGAGACGTAGACGAAGGCCAAGATGAGAAGATTCAGGATAAAATGAATAACTTGTCGTGAATCCCTCTCTTCTGCAGTCTTGAGCAACCGTCAAGCTCGAGAGAGCTTAAAGTGTGCTCCCACGTGGATAGCGCATGTTTATTCATTGGCGTGTCCGTTCATTACCCACATGACAATATTGGTTGATGGAAATTGCTTGTATCTCGTGATACGGACCATTTGACATGCGGGCCAGTCCTGTAGGGTATCCTGACGAGTTGCCGCGTCAGTTCTCATTTTACTAAATCCTCCTTCCTCATAGGCTTTTCCATCCAATATCGCGTCCGATCTCATATCGCGCTCCTCGCTATTACATCGAATTACTTTCGCGCAAAAGCCACCACTCCACTCATGTCAACAAAAAATTATTTCTCGTTCATTGTTCTCAATTCAATATACACACCACGGAATTTAAACTTTTTCTTTATACATTTCTCGTTTGCGATACATTTGTGTCGTTATATTCGTATTAATGAATTATTTTTTTGATGGAATCGATAAATTTTTCTAATATATGCCTACAGTTATGCTTGTAGTTACACTAATTACCCACATAAATGAACCGTAAATTATTATAAGACTTCTCGTAATTATATCAAGCGATATTCTGATATCATTTATTTTAATACGTTATGAAAAATAAAAACCGAGATGTTACCGGTCTATTTATAATTCTTGCATGTAGAATTTGTAAAAATAGCACATATAGACAAAGTAAATACCAAATAAAATCGATTCTGTGAAGCAAAATACATTTTCACTTAGTTTTTATTCATTTTTGTATTTACATTATAGCATGTAACTTTATATGAGGGTTTGGGGCACTTCAATAAACATTGCTAAAAAATTTTAAAATCATTTATAATGAATGTAATCTATATATGTAGATACGTTTAAATATATACATTTTTCAAAGTAGTATTATTGTTTTCTTTATAAAAGAATAATAGTAAATAATTTTTATTTAAAAGTATAGTGTATTGTTTAAAAATTATGAGAGTCGCCAATTTTTTTTGACATCTCAATTTCGTTTAGTTTTGTTACTGACGAGCCACCTTAATAGATCGTATTACAGAGATATAAAGAGAAAAAAAAATGAGGAAAAATTCAAGATAGAATTTCTAATTGTTTGATCAATGAAATAAAACAAGTTTTATGAAAAGTGAACATTTCATACATTTTAATCCATATTCAGGGTAAGTGTACAAAGTTTCCATAAGAAACAATGCAAAATCTCAATAATATTATAGGATTTGATCATTTCTGAACTAACCAGTGTTCAAATATTAATTATCTAATTAAACTAATTAAATAACATAAATGAAACGTTTTCATTTGTACTAAAGAGTGACAAAAATTTTTTTGATTAATTCTTATATATACTTTTAAAAATAATGCTCATATATTCTAAACCGTCCAGATACAAATTGTTGCAACGACAGGAAGATTTGGCAGCAAAAATTTCATAAAAAGATGTAAAAAGCAATAAAATTCAGTGGTGAAGATATCACTTTTTATTTAATTTCAAAAACTCATTCAATCAGAAAGATCTTCAAAGATAGTGATAAAATTCTTCTGTGGGAGAAATACAAAAAAAGCTACAACAGAGAGGCGAAAACCAATTTGAAACATGCGTTTTGGAGTTTCAGCCGAAGTGCACGGGCAAATCTGCGAATCCGGCTAGTTTACGTATAATTAACGACGTATTTGTTCGATCGGTGGTTGATCGTGTATATATATTCGATCTCTGCGATGGTAAATAGCAGTGGCTTACCGCTTTGGATGCTTTAAAGTTTTGTCAATACGCTTGGATTTGAACACTTTCCAAACGAGAGCTTCTCTCGTTCGTTTTTCCCCAACCATTATACATATACATCGATTTCCAATATTACGGTAGTTTACCAAATAAAAAAGCATTTCCAATAAATAGGATAAATAAAAAAGGAATCGACATAGGATAAACAAACGAGAATGGATAATGTAACAAGAAATACGATAGTAGTAATTTTTACTGTATAAACAATAAGAATTCATTGCAGTTCAAACTTTTCAATTTCTCTTCGCTCTCACACTGAACAAATCTTCAATTAAATCAACCGAATTCGGTTAAAATTAACGAAATCGGTGGTCACGAAGAGTGAAACGTTCACAAAAATTAATTTTCTATAGTTCCAAGTATAATAATATTTAATTCAACCGAATGTGGTTTACTCCAATTAAATTCAATAGATTAGAATCCACAGTATATTTAAACAAAGAACCAAAACTTTAGTTGGTAGTATATTTCCAAAATATTTGTTTATCGAATTAAATATTTCATTTATTTCAAAATATATACTTTTTCTCAAACATTTATTTACATAGAGTTTCGTAGGATAAAAATGCATATATAATGCCCAAATATTGAATATGAACCAAATGGGCACCAATTCAATATATATTTATTGGACTCAAACTTTTTTCAGAGAATAAAATTGAATTAGCTAATGAAGATTTGTTAGCTTTCTTTCGATCGCTCCACTGATTTCTTTTTTAACGTTTGTGAAAGATTTAAATGATAAATATAAATCGTTTATTCACACATGCGGTAATCTTAAAAATTTGCGTTTCACCTCGCTTGAGTTCTTGAACGCGCGTTACCTCAGAGGCAAATATGTGAGAATACTCTTTTATTCCCCGCCGGTAATGAAGAACGGCGTACGCGCGCCTTGAATTAGCCTACGGGTACGTCAAGTTTGCATCACTGATTGCATTATTTCAGGAGCATCGCATATTCAAAGGTCTTCATTATTATTCCTTCGTAAATTGGGAAGAAATGTATATAGATTTAAAATAATATAAAAGAAGCGAAAAACATAAGGAAACGAGAAAAAGTTCTTTTATTCTTCTCGTATGATCAATTTCTATTCATCTTGTTTGCCGATAATTTTTTTAAATTGATCGACTTATAGAGTAAATCAAATTATCCAGAGAAAAAAAATCTTTCATAAATTAACTTACTTTTCTTTTTTAAAGTGATTCTTAAGAAAAACTGGAAGTCAAATTCACTTTCATTATATCGCATGTCTTAAAATTTTTTTTAATATAACGAATATACAGTTATACAGTTATATTATAGGAAATGTACTGCAAAAATTTTTTTTTTCAACGACTAAAACAAAAGTATATAACTTTTCTTATTGAGCTCTCACTTGACCATAATAATATACAGTTGAAATTTTTAAAAGACAGCGCATCTAAACTGATCACTTAGCAGAGTTTAATGCCTGTTAACAAAAGGATAAACGTGAAAAATGAAAACGTGAAAACGTGAAGAATTGCAGAAAATTTCAAATTTTAAAAAAAGATAAAAGTTTAATAACATTTTAAATTTGAAGTACGGTGTCAAAAAATTGAATAGTAAAGCTATAATGAAAAGTTTTGTCAGAAATGTGCTGTGCACCTGATGGAAATCACAACTGGCGTTCTGATTACTATTTAACAAAAAAAGATAGATGCCAAAAAGCACAATTTAATACATTATTACAAAAAATAACTATACGATAGAATGCTTTCATGGCAAAATATTTTATATTTTATAAAGTTTCGAATAAAAACTTTCAATTGGGACAAATTTTAATACAACTCCATAACGCTCGTATCTCGTAAACGGTATACGGTGAAATTTGCAAATAATGCAGTATCTGTTGCTCACAAAAGTATAAAGAGTTGGATGTATATACTGAGAGAAAAGTATGGTGGGTTTCATTATATAAAAGTGAAAACTATATCAATAATTATAGAACTAAATATACGTTATTTTCATTTGTCCTGAATATATTAGGTTTTACTACAAAAATTTGTTTAATTTTAAAATAAATAGCATAATTATCACTTTATAGTAAAATCGTGATTTCTCTCAGTGTAACTCAATTTTTCTCTCGAACGACCTTAAAAATTTAATAAGAGTGAAGTATCGAAAATGCTTCAAATAGTTATTACATTATTATATAGATACCCAATAACAACTGTAATTATTTTTCGAATCTTTTTCAACTTTGGTTTATTTCGATTCTACAAAGCGGATTTTTTTATTTTTTATTTGATAAAGTCGATGAAAGAGAAATAATAGAATGAATATATATACACGTGCACATACAATAGAATAAGTATTTTCAATGAAAGATGTTCTTGGAAACAATATGAGTGTATATATTTTTTATAATCTGGAAGAGGTTCTCAAAGTAAAGGGAGGAGACTTGGTGGCTGATATCGAAGAAAAATTCTGTACGTATCAGTTGATAGAAAGAGTTATTCCGCACGTAATGCTGTGTACCAGAGGAAAACCCATTGAACGATCACGCTGGAAAGAATTGTCCTGGAGCTGACCGTATCAGCCAGTGAAAAAAAAGAGGTCGAAATACAGAGTTATTGCGTTTTTTTGTTCTTCATATAATAGAGGGGATTACGAGCGTATCGTAAAACGATGGAAGAGCGATCAAAAGATAAGTAAACTACAAGAGAAGCTGCAATGGATATGAAAAAAATCATGACAGGGTCAATATTTTATTTTCTTGTCATGTCTAACGTTTCCTATATCGAAATTGAATGACCGAGAGAGCGAAAGCTCTCGGAGGGTTCATCGGTACTCTCGAAACCTTTTTATATCTACATTTATGAATTTTTAAAATATTTTCAAATTTTATCTAACTGCATTCAAAAATTTTATGAAGTTTTATAAATTTTAAACGTTCTTTTATGTTTGTATATTTTTTATGAATTTTCCCCATGAGTATGGTAGAGGCTAAACATCCCCCGATTTGAACTATAAAAATTATTCGAATTTCCCAGAAAGCGAAATGAAAAATATTGCCTGAAGTAAAAAATAATCACTATATTTACGACTAGGAAAATTTTTTTAAAGTTGTTCATCGAATATAAAAATTGATTGCAAACTTTTGTGTTTTTTTTAATGCTTTGCAAAGAATTGTCGTTAGTATAAAAAGTGTATGAGGAAATCCATGGAGAGGATTGATCATTGATACAAAAGAGATGAAATTTGAGTGGGTATCCATATGTTCAGCGATGCGTATAAAACAGAGGAAAAAGAATACTAACGTTAACAGGCTAAGGTTTGGAAAAGCAGGAGAGAGATAGAGGAAAGGGATGAAATGGTATATGATCGTTAAAATACCATTAAAATCAGACTACCATCTGTAATATAAACCTATATAGGAGAATGCGTAGATTTTTTTTTACATGAAAAGCACCATCCGACAATTCTCGTATGAGAAGAGAGCTCCCAGAGAGTAATGCGTTTATATCCGTCATGATTCACGATCCGATTTTATATTATAATTTTATAGGTAACGTTAAAGAGTTCAAGTACTGCGTGCTCGTTCGTCAGGATAATTCGATGGTTATTTCCCTCCCCCGTAATAATTTCGTTGCCATAACTCCTCCCTTTGCCCAGAAGAGCGATCCTCATGTTTCGTCTGAAATCAAGCATAAAATATTCTACGGAAATCCAAGCAAGAGGTAAAAATCAAAAACAATTATTTTAGTTTTGAAAAACAAGAATACGTTAAATGTCTCAATAATTTATTATACAAGAGTTCTTCCACTTTATTTTCATTTTAAAAATATTTGAATAAAAAAAATGTTTTTTTTTCAAATTCAAATCATCATTATTGGCTGATATTTTAGCAATTTAAAACCTACTTTGTCTTCATTTCAAACATCATTTATGATAAATAAGTATTGAAACGTTTGAATATGTAGATATCTCAATAATTGATGAGCGAAGCACTGTCCTTATAGGGCGTTGAACAAGCTTATTGGTTCAATAGTTAAACACTACAGAAAATATACATTTTTCTAAGGGAAAATAATCAATAAATTCGTGTATTGGAAAAAAATGGAAAAACTCTTAAAGTAATACGAAAAGTATCGTTCAACTTTTAGACCATGTTCAACTATTGGGGCATTTGTATATCTTAATCTGCAACAATATTAGCGAAAGTACCATTTGTTGGTCAAGCAAAGGTTTTTTGAATGATTAAATCAGAGTGAAATAGCGATATATAACAAGAACGATTATTTATTGATTAAAAGGGGTAATTCTTAATGTATCGCTTACACGTGTCTCAGTTATCTCGTAATATGGATTTACTGAAATAATATAAATTTTTTATCAACATATTTAACGTGTGTTTCAACGTAAAAATTTTACATTTTTAATTTTTACCCAAATTAAGAAAGACTAACTTAAATCGTATTAAATCATCTTAAATCACATGACATTCTTAAAAAAATATTAAAATAAGAAGAGAGTTAAATAACAATATATTCATCTATATATTCGCTCCCTAAGGACCAAAATCGAACTTCATTTAAAAACGAAAATTAAAAGAATTTATGAAGTGCTCAGTGGAAATGAAAATAATCACGAAAAATGGGAAAATTGATGAGCTTGTTAAATTTGATATAATTTTAAATGGTGCTAATTTCGTTAATTATAACAACTACGCGTTAATAGTCATCAATTTTACGCAGATTATTTTCGTGTCTCCGAGCTTATCGCATTTTATACGATAACGCGAGTGAAGTTCGTTACTTTTCCGAGTTGTTATATTAAATTTTATCTCGGCCAAATACCCATTCGGATTCCAGGTACGGAAAATTCACTCTACATCCCCACTCACAATTTTCAAAGCTTGAGCAAGCAAAATATTTTAAACAAAAAAACTGTAATTTTCCTTCATGCAGCAAACAGTTTGATAATGTCTGGTATAAAAAATTATAAAACATATATCATTAATAACTTCAGTGCATACGAAATATTCTCGTACACATTATAAAAAACTTTCTTCCAAACCATATACACTGAGAGCAGGAATCACACGATTGTAAATTTTACCAAAAAGTGATAAGTATGTTAATTATTTTAAAACCAAATATATTTTATAGCAGAATAAAAAATATTAATATACTTCTATAATTATATACTTTTACAACAATCAATACAGTTATTGTCACTTTTGTATAGTAAAATCTATACCATTATTACACTTTTCTTCTAGTTTACACGTGATCTATAAAAAATAGATAGAAGAATAAGGAGACAAATATTCGAAGTTATCTACCAAAACAAAGGAAGGTTAATAACTGATTAGATGAAATCGAATTCTGCGATGTATAAAAATTCTATTTAGAACATATGGTGGAAAGGTAGAACGGATGGAAAAGCATATGCTTCTTTATTGAAACTTTTGGATATATAACAGCGTATAAAATGTAGAAGCGTTAAAAATGGGACAGCAGGAAAGATAACGCCCGAGTAATAAAGTAAAGAACGATAGTATGGAAGACCGTACTTCTTGCGACTGTAATGGAACGGTAAATACTTCATTAGGACGTTACCAGACTGCTATTCCTTCGGGAGACACATTCCCCGGGTATCCTTATTTTCTCGCATCCTCTATATCGTCTTCGTATCTTTTTACTCACCGAAACTCTCTTCGGATTTGTTAAATTATCCTCGCGTTAAAATTGAGTTCTTCTTGTACTTTCATTTTTTCATTACCATCATGATTGAGCAACAACTGTTTATTTGATTTTCATCATCGTTACGAATTCATTTTATATCGTCAAATGAAGAAAATATTTGTTACATATATCTAACTACTCGTATATCATATGTTAGTTTTTTTATAAAAATTCTTATAAGGATGTATAACTCGTATTGGGTAAAAAAATTAACTTTATCAATGTAATCATGAAACTGAGGCCCTACATCTATTAATTGACAATTTTAACATATTTAAAGCTTCGCGAAACAACATTCAATAGTCTTCCTAAATATTTTCAACGATTTTTTAATATGATAATTGTTTGTATAATGAAAAAAAAATGCAGACACAAAATTATGTATAAGAGTATAAAAAAAAGTAATAAACAAATTTTCGTGTTCTTTTGTCTTATTTGGGAATTTTTAATAAAAGTCGAAAATAAATTTGGACAAATTTTGAATAGCATATCCGTTGAATGAGTGTACCAAAATTATAACGAGTTATTGCCATTAAAAAATTAGCGTCCCTAAATCAATCTCATGCACTCACATACATACATACCTAATATTTTATTTACAATTATATATTCTTATTTTCAATTTTTAAATATTATAAAATTATTCTAATCTATATAATATATAAGATAAAACGATCACGTCTCCGTGGAATGTGGAATAAAATCCATAGAAACAGCAGACGGGAATAAAGGGTTACGGTAGTCGAACTTGAAAAAATAAAACGAATGCAAAGTAGAAACGTTTCTGGACAGTGTAGTATGTCTTATGCGGTACTGTCTGCATAGATATTTTATCTCACTATTTCTCATATAGTATACCCGCACGGACCTAACGTGCAGTCATGTTTTATTCAGCCCTGCTCACGTTCCGTGTGACATCCACCGACCGCTTCGATACTTCGACGACACATTTGATGTCTCGATTTTCACGAACGCCAAAGAAAATAAAACGCATGCTCCACCAACATATTTTCGATAAATTCATCTCCCATCGTAATTTTTTATGCTTTATTTTCACATTTAAGGAATATCTTCCACGATCGTCCCTTTCAAATGTTTTTTTTTTTCACGTATAAATTATTTAAGATAAAATCTCGTCAAATTAACGACTTTTTAAAAGATATAATTTCTCAAAATATTGTATAAATGTGTTCCTTTAACATATTGTACTAAAATTTTAAAAGAATGTAAAAAAGTTTCACCATTTGATAATCGAGATATACACAGTTCAAAATTTCAACTTTAACATGATGGCTCTTATAAAAAACTATAAAAAATTATGATTTTTAATATTAAAATTTAAATGTAGTGAGGCCTTTTTAATTTATATATGTACACTTGCGTGCGATACTAAGAAACGTTTATGCAAATTAAAAAAAGTTTTCTATACAATTGTTTAGTACAAGCACTACACACGTTAATTGCACAATATACCCTGGATTATATATTCATCTAAGCATCCTCTCTCAAAACATAACGATTCCTTAAAAAATGTAATTCCAAACGAGACATTTCTTGAAAATAAATATTTTATAGAGTCTGATTAAAACATGAAGAAATAATAAAAGGCTTTGTATAATGAGAAAATTGCAACTACGTCATGAATGGCGAGAAAAATTTAGAAAGTAGATAAGGTGTGTGAAAGTGAGCAAATAAATAATGTATATTATATATTGACGGGCATTTAAAGGCAAAAATGATCGAACTCGACCTCTGTTACGGAAAATCTAGAGCTTGCGATAATAGTATTATTATTGTTATCAGGTATAATTGTCATTATTATTATTCGCAGCTGGCATGACTGACTCGCGAGCAATCAAAATAATTTGGTCTAGTGAATGTCGCGCAATCTCCCTCGCTATTCCACGTAATCGGGAAGTGAGATTCTCCCGTCGGGCGCATCTAGTAAATTAAATCCCGGAGAGAGAAAAAGAGAGAGTGAGAGGAGGATCGAGATCCTCGATCTCCCGTGTCAACAAACTTCTCGCTGACTCTGCCGAGCTCTCAACCGAATGTATGTCTCCCGTTTCTTCTCTCCCACCTTCGCCATCCTTTTCGAAGCATCTCCCGTCCGGCGACACCTCAGCGTAATTGAATCTCCGATTGATCTTGGCCCGGCCAACGAAGATATCTCTACTCAAGAAAATCATGATGATGGACACCCATTTTCGTGTCTTAAGAGACGAGTCGATAAGAAAACGCTAAGCTGAATTCTCGCTTACGGCCAAAACAAGTTCATTTTCGCACTCCCTCATTATAATACGTCTCCCGGAATCTTTTATCACGTTTACTCGAAATCTTGACGAACATTACTACGTTCCACGGTTCATTCTCGATCTTTACTAATTTTGCATTCCGTGCGATTACGTAAAGATTTATTCTTCGGTAGCCTACAATATTCACGAATAATTACGTAATTGGTGATCAATGTTAAACTATTTAACAGATCATCAAAAAAGTCAAGGGTATATACCCTTTTTATTTTACGAGCAGCAACGCGGCCGCTTTTTCCTTCCCGACTTCTTTGAATTGATATTTTGCAATTCTTCTAGGCGCATATTTCATATAATCCTGCATAATACGCTCTATTCCGATTAATTGATTATGAGCTTCATGTCTTTTTTTAAATAGAACATTTGATCATTGAATTTCCTATCGATAACAAAAAATGTTATATTTATACGGGACGCAATCCAAGAATTAATATTTAAAAAAAATTTTAAACCGATCCAAAAGTCAATTTTTTGGCTCATTCAACATGAATTCTTGGATTTTGCCTCGAATAATTAACATTTTCGTTATCTACAGGAAATTTCCGATCGAATAGGCTCTTAAAATCGAAAAAAAAATTTCAATAAATTTAGCAAGTCAGTGGGTCTCGTAGACCCATGCAAATTTCAATTCGCAATGTCTTACCTTTCTCTCGACAAAATCAGCTTCATTAAGGGTGATGCATATAGAGACGATACGAATCTCCTTAATTTTCTGGTCAATACGTTCCGTAGATCTCGCACTTCACTTCACCACCACACCATGCACACAAAACTCAATATTTTTTGTATTTTTTAAAGTCGAATTAAAAAATGGACCATTGAATATAATATATGGGTAAATGAAAATATATAGAACTAATAATTTATGAAGAAAAATCTAATTATTCGAAGCAAAACCGCTATTAAAAAACTATTCGTTCGAATTTAAGAGACTGTATATGTTTAATGTAACGGAAATTATACTATGTATAGAACAAAATAGCGGGATCGACATTATTTGCATCAATTAGACAACACTTTCATCCACATCGACATTTTTTTCAAGTATTTAAAAACGATATTATAAAATAAAACCACTAAACACTATTCACTTTTCATATGTTTAAATATTACCGGAATTGACACGCAATTAAACTTATATAGAATTATTTCTACGAAATATTTATCGGTAACGAACTACCTTGGAGCGACCCGACATGTCTTACCCCAACAATTTATACCGGCCTACTGATTCCAAATTGAGTCGAAAAATATATGAATAAACAAGATCGTGTTTGGTTTTTCCCTCGACCTCGACGAATAACAACGGTTACCATATAACCAAGGTATATATTCTCGAAAATTTCGAATTGTTTTCCTCGTTACGCTCGACGAATTTTCTCTTCTTTTTTTTAATGTTTACGATTCCCGAACTATTCAGGTATATTTATATTGATAGTAGAAAATTGTGTTGTAAATTTTTCTCACATTATACGTACAAGCAGGGATGGGCAGAGCTCGATACTTTTCTGAGAAATGAAAATTTTCCAATAGATAATCTTTATTGCCTCATTGACAAAATGAGCATACCCATTGAAAAATTTTCATTTCTCAGAAAAGTATCGAGCTCTGCCCATCCCTGCGTACAAGTTAAGTTATAATAAAAGTGAGCTGAGATAATTTAGCGTGTTCAATGACTCCCAGCCTGATTTTTCGAGAATCGAAAATAGGAAGATCTCAAAATTTCAAGTGGCGATATCTTTCCGTGTCCTCGACGATATGGATTTCATAATGGGTAATTCCTGATAATTTTTGCAAGACGAAATGAATGATTTTAAAATCAAGGTCATTATTTCCAAAGCAGCGCACGTTGAATTTTTTTTAATGAGTGGAGATTAGCCAAGTTAATGCGTTCTATTTTGATGATTCGATTAGAGGCTTCATGTCTTTTTTTATAATACGAGCGACAACGCGACCGCTTTTTTGACGTTTTAATTGATATTTTGCTGTTCTTCTAGACGCACTCTTCATGCATCATCGCATAATGCACTCTATTCCGATTAATTGATTAGAGGTTTCATCTTTTTTTAATATAGATTACATCCGCACTGACATTTTTAAAAAGTATTTTAAAACGATATTATAAATTAGAAACACTGAACTATTCACTTTTCGGATGATTGAAAATATTCCAAACTGACACTCAATTGAACTCGTCGAATTATTTCTACGAAATGTTTTTCGGTACCGAACTATCTGGCGAGACCCGACACGTCTTACCCCGACACTTTA
>JAPYYW010001557.1:0-27805 GCA_030522545.1 Cremastinae sp. A BG-2022a
AGTAGAGATTAGCCAAAAGTCAATGCGCTCCGCATAATACACGCTCTATTCCGATGAATCGATTAGAGGCCTCATGTCTTTTTTAATATAGATACGTTTGATATATCGCGTTGATAACAAAAGTATCTCTAATTTAAAAAGATTTCCCTAATTTCTTTCATTTTTTTATTATTTAAACAATAGAAAATGTCAAATGTATATTTAAAAAGTGTGCTCATTTGTACTTTTATTTAAAAAAAAAACTGTAAATCGACATTACAGCGAAATAATTGACAAAATTGTGACAAAAATATAAAGTAAAAATTTATCTAATTTATAATATGAAAAATGTACTTTTGTCAGGGATTGTCCCTTTATATAAGTTTGATATAAGAGTAGAGTGGGAAACACTTATAGATGTCGAACAGTTAATCTCGTACGTTTGGCATTAAATAAAATAGTTATCGAATCAGTCGAGTTCGAAAGCGGAGATCCTGCGAGATATTGGCTCGCGGTGAGGACAGTCCGACAGGACATCGATAAAATTCGAAGAGTGGAAGGTTGGCGATTCCGTGGTAGAAGACGGCTCGGATCTCCGTGTGTCCGCGACGGAAATAACCGATAGCTCCGAGGACTCGCCGAGGGACGAAGCTCGAGGCTTTATAGTTGTTGGTTTCCGAGAGCGTTCCGTCGAGCGACGCAGGAAGCTCTGACGGTGCAGGATACTAAACAGAAACCAATTTCGGGATTTGCCCCGGCAATCTCTGTCGTTGTTGTGAGAAACGGCGTACAGATACGTACGAGCTTCTCCACGCGAATTTCAATTGCGGTGCCGCAATAACGTGATTGGAAGAACAACGCAAAAATTTTCCCCGAATATACACTTCGAAACAGACAAACCCACGAAACTAGATTTCCCCTTCGAGAAAATCGACGCAAGGAAAAGCGATCAGGAACGATGATTGTTCGTGAGAAAACGATGAGGGAGCGAGATAAATATAAGCTAGATGCAAGAAAGCTCGGAGAGGATCAGCGATGAGTGCGACGGAGATTGATTGACCGAGAAGGAAAAAAGAAAAGGAGAGACAAACGAACAGGAAACAAAAAAAATGAGTATGGTCGTTCATTTTTTTTCGGCATATAATAAATTCGATTACGAGGAACAAAAAAAAAGAATGTTCGAGTGCTGCAAACGCACGCAGCACTTTGTTCTTTGTCTCCATAAATCTCTCTGGTCGCTCTTATCATTCGTCTCTCTCTCTCTCTCTCTGCTTCTCTGGCCTCTATATCCGGGCCGAGAGAGAGAGAGAGAGAGCCAGCGAGCCTCAAAGGTCGAAGTACGAGGCACTGCAGTCTCATCTGCAGCGTACATAACGTATATATACGTACACACCCTGTTGAGAAATATGAGCTTTTCCACGCTCACGGTGTCAACCTTTGACCCTGGACGTCCCGGCCCAGATCCATCATTGTTTACGCTATTTTCCTACCCGCGAAAGAAACTTTTCGCAAAATTGTTCATCCCTCCTCTCTTCCATCACGCTTTTCAATGGATTGCCTTTTTAAGGATATGTTTTATCATTTTTAAAATATTTAAAATATTACATTTCAAATTCGCTGTTCAATTAATATAGCCTTTTTAAGAATGTCATATTTTTTTAAATATGAGAATTTCATTAGCTTTTGATACTTTGTTCTTAAGCATGTGAAAAAATTTAAAATTAAAAAAATTTAAATTGCTTCTTATTTGTATAGATTTGCACTGATTGCGAATACAAATTTAAAAATATGAGATTCTTATGAATTTTTAAAAATATATTCATAGTAATGTTTATTTTGTATATAGACAATAATTTTAAAACGTTTTACTAAAAATGTTATAAATTTAATTGTTTAAACAATAAAAAATTTTTAAATTATTGTTAAAATATGCTCAAGTTGCTAATTTGTAGTCAAACTAAGACTCAAAAAATAGGCAACTTTTTAGCAAAAGCCAGAGTTCAGATTTTACATATTTAACGTCAATGATTTACTTTTTGCTGGGATTGTCTGTCCCATACATCCTCAAGCAGAAAAAAATTCGAGTGGAGCAAAAAAGTGGACGGATTTAGTGTGCACGAGTGATAAAATTTTCGAAGCTCCGGTTAAAAGATCTCGGAATAAAAAGGCTCCGGGTCTGATTGAAAATGAGTTCTGACCCGGTTTCCCTCGAGTTTTTTTAATGTGTTTATTTTCTGAACAAAGTCTTGTCGTAAATACGCTCTCGTGAATATATTCGGAGGGTGGAGACGATTATGAAAATCGGGGTTGAGGTTACACCGTTCGCGTGAAAAGGCTCGTGCATTTTATCGTACGACGTGCAATAGGAATGTGGGTAAAAGGAGATCGCGATACACTACGTCGTATTATACCTGGCTTCACTACTGGGTCGAGTACTTACATCTGCGCGACGCATCTTCTGCATCCTGGCGAAAAAAAGAAGTAAATTATAAGCTAGCTCGAGTATTCGTGCTTTTTCAAAATTTTTTTGAAATTCGTGCAAAAAAAAACTTTGAAGCAAACGTCCCAAAATCTCCGTACTACTCTAATAAAATCTTTTAATTAAACGTGTATATATGAATTGTTTTTTTTTATGCACATTTTTCGTAGTGTTCAACTAGTGGAACAAACCTTTTCGACAATGGGGATGGAGTTGATTTTGTTTTTTAACTAAGAGGACATATTTGCATATTAAAAAGTTTCAGTATTTGTATATACTTGTTATGAACAAATATTATTTAAAATTAAGTCATAAGATGCGTTTTGGATCACTTAAATATAAAATAGTAATTAAAATGAAACTTTGAAATAGATTGTTTTTCGTATAAGTATTTTAAAAATTAAAATAAAGCAGAAGTCGCACTTAGCTTTAAAGATGCATCTCATGTATATCAAAAGGTAAATTCTTAACGTTAAAATATGCGTTGCTAATTTTTTTATGTTCTAGTTTCATTACCAATTAGCAATTCGAGCATAACTTATCAACAATTTAAAAAATTTTCATTGTTTAAACAATTAACCAAGAAAAATTATAGTGAGCAGAAGAGTTTTGAAATTACTGTCCGCGTAAAAAAATTTGCAATTATAAAAAGAAATTCACAAAAATCTAGTATTTCTAAATTTACATTCAGGGCAAATTTTCGATAAGAAATAGTGCTAAATCTCAGCAATTTTGAAGTTTGATAACTCCTGAATTTAGTTAAATAATTTCAAATTTAATACGAATTTTTTTTTCATATTACTTATAGTAAAAACAAATAAAAAAAGGTATATTTTAAACTATTGGAAAATTTACTCATTTGAATTTATGTTTGGTATTCTTTGATCGTTCAGATCAGGAACAGAGAACATATTTTGTTATTTCTGTTTCAATTTCCAGATTTTTTCTCATTTTTCGAGGTACAACTATCGATTTAAGATCGTTATTGCTATCGTGAACAATTTTCTTTTTTTATTTTTCGATCAAGCGCGAATTATCGTCGTTTTCGATGAAGCGACGAAGAGAAAGCGTTGCTCGGGCGAGCACAATTTACGCGTGCTGTAAACTTTTCCACGGTTGAGTGAACGAATTTCTCGTATAATATAGAGCGTCAGAGCGATAGATCGTTCTAATTTTCTGTCCCCTCATTGACGAAAATCCCTGGGAACAAATGCGTTCGGAACGCCACGAACGAGCATCGATTCGTCGATGATTTCGTTACACGCGAATGCAAAAAAAAAACAAGAAAATCTCGCCAAAAGTCGTTAAACGCGAATTTCTTTTTTTTTTGCAATGAAATACTCCGTTCTCCAAACTCTGTTCATGTTCACTCATATATGTACTATCAGCTTGTCATTCGGATTTTTCCATCGGTGCAGAAATTGGAAAAAAAAACTCGTTTCGACTTTTATTTCCAGAAGTAATGCAATTTCAAGTACGTAAAATATAAATACGTTTGACCAATACAGTTTTGAAAAATGTCAGAAGAGCGTATAGATGGGAAATTTTTTGTTTCGACAATTATAACGAGTGGAAATTTGGTATAATTAAAATAAAATTTTAACCAGAATAAAAATAAAACGAGATGGTAAGAGTCGACGACGTTATACAATATACCTCTTAAAATTATTAAACTCGTCTTTGTTTATATTTTTTATGTATAAATATTTGGTTTGAGGTCGAATAATTTTTATTTTATTTCTGTCGGTGAAAAAAATTGAGATGAAAAACTCGTTTCCGTTTTTATTTTCAAGAATAAAATTATATAACGCGCGTTGTGCAATGCAACGAGGGTCGACGACAAAATATAGCTCGCATTGACAGCGAAATAAAACGCGAATAATAGCCGGCTAATCGGGGAAGAAAGAGGAGGAAAAAAATCAGAGTTATAACGAGACAAAACTGTTCGTTACTCCAGGGCGGTGTGTTCTCCCAGGACATAGACATTGAAATTTCTACCCCGGGTGTAATTTTCAAGGAGGAAGAGAAACGTCATTGAGACTCTTAACGAATAATATCCATCGCGTTGCGGGCGAGGGAGAATTACAGGGAGGAAAACACGCGTACGCAAAGTAGCGGCGACGTCGTCGAGGGACGCGAATCTCGCTTTTGCTCATTGTCGATGTGCCGCGTGAGCGAGCGAAATGCGGAGGCGGCGAAACGGGGACGAGCGCGAAAGGTGCGAGCAGTCGTCCCGCGAGGACCGCCAGCGCGCACTCCAATTAAGGCTAATGATTTTACGCGTCGCTCTTACCTCCGATTGTCAACTCTTGTCCGTGTATTTCCTTTTAACACGTACACGCTTTCCGCTATCCAGCCGCCTCATCCCCTCATCCTTCATCCCCGTCGAGAGTCCTCCTCGTTTTGTCGACGAAAAAAATAAACAAGCGCATCGACGCGCGATAAGGAATTTTCCGGTCTCATTTATTTTGGCGCGCATATCAACATTTTGGTACATATTATTTATTATTTGGATAATGAAGACTTTTTTTTACTTTTTTTACTGTGACGTTTCTGCTCGACGTTTCAACCAATTTTTTAAAATGTTACCATCAACTCAATTTTTTTTTAAACTGAATCACAAATTTAAAAAACGTAGATGGTTCAAAGTTCAATGTCGATCAATCGCATATCGACGTATTTTGGAAAATAATTTTTTAAAATGTTACCGTCAATTCAATTTTTCGCATAAATACTTCCAAGATCCATGCAAATAATTCAATTGAATTGAATGTTTTTATTAGGAATAATGTAGAAGATTTGAAAACAATATTTAAAAAACATATTCTGGTCAAAATCAAAATAAAATTACATTTGTTTTTACTTTTGTGATGTTTCGTCAAGTCCAACAAATGTCCATATTGAAATTTGGACAATCTTTCGGATCAACTAGTATATAAATAATAAAATTCAATAAATCGATATATAGATATATTTTTATATGCTTAAAAAAAATGAGAAAGTGACGCTTGATTGAAAATCGACAGTTTAGAAGAAATTATTGCGAGGGAAAAAAAATCGAGAAAACAGAATGTATGTTCATCAAGCATCAAATTCTATATACGACGAATCAGAAAATATCTTCCGGTAGACGTTAACCACTGCCAATGACGTTCATAAAAAAATCCTCCCCTGCTTGAATTTTCATAAAATCTCCATTTCACTTCGCGCCATTCCATTTCCGGCTTTAATTACACCGTCTCGATTCTCCGTCAAAGCGATGTTTGCCGAGCAATTGTGTATCCGAGAACTCGAATATATATACTCGGAGAAATTGCCGGAGCGATTCCGTTCCGCGAGGAACCTCCGTGCAGACCACCCGCCGCCGGTTTAACTCCGGGGACGAAGTTTGCGCAGAGTGTGCTCGCAATGGAAGGACGACGACGAGGGCTACTTTCTCCGGCGTGTGTATTTGCCATCTTCGAGTCATCTTCCCGAAATATAGAGTGAGAATATTCGGGGAGACGGAATTCGGACACTCTCTGGCCGGACCGCGGAACGCCCTCGTCGGCTTTCCGGCGCGTTCGCACCTACGGCGCGTTCACGCTCTTCAATTTCGCAATCGCGTTGCCAGAGATATCGATCGCTAAGAAGCGGAAGGGCGCATGTACGCGTGCTAATTGATGAGGTCGCCGTAAACCACACTCCGACTCGTGATATATATATCGGGACTTGGTCCTTTCCCTCCTCCCCTTTCCTTCCTGCTACCCCTGCTTCCAGACATTTTGCCTACCCAAATACGGGTTCGCAAACTTCATCTTCGTGTTCCAGCCCGTACACGCCCTACCGAACTTATTGGCGCGGCCCCGTTCCACAATTGTTTGTTACCCTTCTGAAAATCATCGCGATATACCCGCGCCGACTTTTTTATCGCGGAGCACTCTCTCTCTAACTCGATCTTTCAAATTTTTTGTACCGGTCCTCATGTTCATCCATTTTCAGAAATGTGTTTATAATGCTTTCTTATCTAAGCAGGTCTTTCGGTAAAAACAACGAAATGTTGAAAATTCGTTCTTATTTCGAGAGGATATTCGGTCATATGAAATACGTAGATACGATTTCGTTTTTATTTTCGTCTACGTGTTTTCCGAAAAATTAAACCATGAAATCAAGATTTTTAGACAATATAGTCGTGTATAAACGTAATTTTTTAATACTTGCTCGAAAATAATGTATAAACGATGTTTTTTTCTGAATTTACATAAATTTCTTCAGTGACAAAGATGAACGTTTTTTTTTAACTTTCGATTCCTATACTTTTAACATGTAAAACTTCATTTATTTTCGCCAGTTGTATAATATATAAAACCCTTAATCTTGTTCTGCTTATTACATGAACGAAATATGATGTACAAGCGACAGCCTGTAATTAATTTTCTTTGTAAAATCATAAAATGTAGACGTTTTATTTTAAGAACATAAATTTTAATTTTTCGTTGAATGCATTTCGAGATAAAACTGAATATTATTGTTTAGGAGGTATTTAATTCTGTAATTATTATAGTAAAATGGTAGCTTTTATATAGCATACAAAAAAATAAAAATTTATTGCTGAACATTTTTGTTTTGAATGGCGAACAAAGCATAATTTTAACAATACAAGAAAACTTTTGTTTATATACTACTATATGATTTGACTTCTACAACTACATATTTACATGTTAATCGTATGTACAGAAAATCAAATTTGTTTGATTGAACAAAATTTTTAGTCATTCTTTCTGAAAATTGAAGTAATTAAAGAATTAGTTCAATGTGATGTTTTAACTAAAGTTAAGTTATCTCAAATAAACAAGTATTTATATAAACTAAATATTTAGCAACAAAACTTATATATAGTGCGTTAATTGAATTATATTTTTACGGCCATTTTCAACAAAATAATTAACATTTTAAACGAATTTTTATTGTCGGATCTCTACCATATATTTTGCGGTGAGGTTTTAAAAAGAGCGCCCATATATATATCCTCGAACGAAATATACGGGAAAGAAGAGTGAAGGAACGCGGTTGCGAAGTGCAAACTTATTCTCGGTCGAACGAACGTTTGACGATCGTCGGGTGTCGTAAGAGCGAAATTGTCGGAGTTACGAGCGTTGCGCGATGTAACGCGAGTTTACACGAGAACTCCGCTGAGCATCGAAGAGCCTAGGCATATATTCAGTAACACGAATTCAGGGTAAACTATTCTTGGAGTAAAGCTTGCAGGATGGGCCCGGGGTACGTTCAGCGTGTATTATTTGTAGTTTGAGCGCCGCCCGATCTCCGTGTGGACTCGAGAGTTCAGCAAACTAATTCAGACGTGGAAAACACGCGGGAGTATGCCCCGTACAAAGCCGCGAGCGAACGGGTCAAAATTCAAGCCGCATTCAAGCGGTAACCGAAAATTTCTAAAGCGCTAAAGAGAGAAACGTCCGTTTTCCGCTGTACCTAAATTTCGTCACGAGGAAGATTTTTATCTCTCGCGAGAGATTAACCCGGCCGCCCGGAACGAAAATTCGACTCTGCTCCGGGATTTCTCGCTCATATTTTCACGTAGACCACCCCCTCCGCCCCTTATTTTTTTTTCTCTCTCTCTCTTTCTCTGTCCGCTTCTGAAATCCAGAAAATTTCGTTCCCGTGACGTTATTTGTCCTCCGGCTCTTTTTCATCGGAATATCGCGGGAAAAGCCCGATGGAAAATTAGTCTTCCGCGAATTTCTCTCGTGTGTGTGTGTGTATGTGTTTTTTTCCATCCCTCGGAAATGATCAATTGGCACACAGAGCTCCATTACCGTAAGTGCTCCGAGTCTCTATTTTTTTCGAAAAATCGATTCCTGATTTTTTTCCGACCCCTTCCGTAATTCATGCACGGACGATGAATCGGCTACAGAAATATTTGTTTCTGTTCTCGCGCGCTCGAATACATTTTACATTTTCGCGAAATGTATATGTAATTTTGAAATCAAGAGTCAAGAAATCAAGAATATTTACAGCTGAGAGTAATCGGGATTTTTATATTATCTCTCCAAACCGATGAATTTTAACTGATTTTGACATTCCAAGTTTTTTATTATTTATTAATATTATATTTATTGTACAGTTGGAGAAAATTTGTTAAAGAGTAGTATTTTCATATTTTTCCTTTTTTAGTAAAAAATAAGTCATCTACTCACGATTCAGGCATCATTATAGGAATTAGATGCCAAAGTTTCGGTGTTATCAAAAATTTTTTTCCATCATTTATTGCTTTTTTTCGCAATCGCTACAGTTAAGCTATTATTCCAACCGTCCAAACCATGAATGTTACAGTGATTGACAAAATGCCAAATTTTTTTGACCAGTTCAAAATTTATCTTTTAAAAATAAGTCAAAGGTATAAAAAGTGAGGAAAGTATACATTTAAAACTTACTTAATTATTGCTGAGGAAAAATTAATGAAAAATTGTTTGAGACAACAACTTTTCCATTACGTATATAACTCGGCAAATTGCTGTCTTAAAGAATTCATTAATTTTTTAATTGCGTAGTTGTTGATGAAAAATTGATGAAAAATTCTTTGAGAAAGCAATCGTGTCGAATTTTTTAAAAACTTAATATATTATATCGTATGAAAAAAAAAACTTCCATTAATTCGGCAAAATTGCTATCCCAATGAATTTTCCATCAATTTTTCCTCAACAATAACGTAATTTGGAAATGTACTTGCCTCACATTTTACAGTACGAGGGTACCATTTTTGGGAGCTAATATATATTTTATTTCGCGTCGCATACGTATATTTATCGCTGCGCCCGATTATCGGGCAAATTTCGGGAGTGACGGGAGAGAAAGCGAAGTCTGCGGAGAGCCAGAGCTCCCCGTCGAGTCTATTATGCGCTTTAATGCACTCGTGCCGTTGTGAATATCTTCGTACACGCGTGCACGATGATTTACGCGCGTGTACGGGCGCGTTTCCGCATGTTCCCGGCCGCATTTTGTCGTAAACTCCGCGAATATGCCGCGGGCTCGAGCAACACCGGATATTCTCTCCCTTTCTCCGTCCGTCGACGTAATTTCGCTTAACGCGAGATTTTCCAGAGCTCCGCGCGCGCACATTTAATCCGGATGCGATTCCGGCGTGTAAACCGCATCGAACCTCCGAAAAATGCAAATCGATCGATCCCAAATTATCTCGAAAGCCTCTTACGTCCATAATCGCCATTTTTTTATCCCCATTCAATCAACTTTCTTTCCTTCCTCTCGGTGTAATTAATCCATTTTCCTTGTTTATTTCTCTCCCTCTCTCTCTCTCTTTTTTTTTATCGTCGAGTGCTCGAGGAACGTGCGTGTAATTCGCGAATTTTTGGACGTCGCTGCTCAAGCGACTCCTCGCGCATTTTCCATTATTCTCTCGCCCCGCCTCAGTAGCACGAGGCTTTGTTTCAACTTTATTCTTCCGCACAACTTTGCCGAGTTGCGCATTGTTTGCCGCTTCCTTTTTCCATCGACTTCCTCCCGTCTTCCTTTCTTCCTACGGCTTTTTTCTCCCCCTCCGCCCGCCTCCACGCTCCGCTGGCTCTTGGCACGTTTCTGCAAAAAACTTTTCTGTCAAAAGTTGTCACATTCTTCCTTCCCATTGACGAGACACTCCTCCGTACAATGGCTACGAACTCGCGTTATCTTTGCGAGATTTTTCTTCTCTCCCTCCCCCTCCCCCCCACACCCTCTCCCCTTGAAAAATCTCTCAGGATCCTCGGACAAATGAGGCGAACAACTCGACGACACTTTTTCCCCCCTGCTTTTATTTTTCAATTGACTGTCCAATCATACCAATTTCGTTGTCGTTTTTTTTTTTAATTCTTCCATTTCATCAGCCAAGTATTTGCTCTTGAGAGCATTTGCACAGTTTTCCACAGCCTCCACTCGTCCCGCCTCTCCGCTCGTGTGTCATGAGCGTATCACTCTTGATGTTCGAGTATAATATCCGGGAGCGGAGAGCAAGAGAAAAGAGAGTTCCGGGGGCTCTCACTGTGTATTACACGCGTGTTTTTATTCCGTCGATGATACTCGAACACCTTTGTGGTTGGAGGAAAAAAAAAGGGAGAGATCGATAAGTGAAAACGGTGCGTATCGCGAATTCGATATCATCGGAAAATTGAGTAAACCGTCTCTCGTCTAACGTGAGCGATACTTCGTTATTTCCAACATGATCAGTTCCACAGAAGCACCGAAATTTTATTTTTTCCTCGCTGGAATTGAATTACGATATTATTCGAAATCCATCGAGTTATCTTACTCGACGAACAAAACCTTTTTTATTTTTGCTACTCACAGAACTTTTTTTCTATTCAAATTTTCCGTCAAACGTTTTTGCTTTATAAACTTTAATTAATTAGCATGATTCTTTATTGTATGATGAATGAATACCGAATGTAAATAGAAATGAATTCATTTAATTTATTTTAATTAACGTGTTTTCTTTCTAAAGTTTATTATTTGGATTTTGTATCTGAAATACACATTGTACATATTATATGTGATTGAATAATTTTCTGTCCTAGTATAAACAAAATTATAATATACATAGACTTGTTTTTAATTAAAATCTACTCTCTAGCGTTTGAAACACCACTCGCATGTACTAATGATGTAATTGAAATATTGGGGATAAATAATATGTACATTATAAATTCAATTGTAATCAAAAATTACTTTTAAAACTCTCTAAACATAGGTCGCAGAAACAATATAAATGAAATATTAAAAATTGGTATATAGCATAAATATTTCCAACACGTTCAGTTCCACAGAAGCACCGACATTTAATTTTTTTTTCCTCGCTGGAATTGAATTACGATTATTCGAAATCCATGCATCGAGTTATCTTATTCGATGAACAAAACATTTTTTTTTTTGCTACCCACAGAACTTTTTTCTATTCAAATTTTCCGTCAAACGTTTTTGCGTTATAAACTTCTATTAATTAGTTTGATTCTTTATTGTGTAATTAATGAATACCGAATAAAAATAGAATAGAACACATATTTCATTTTTAATTAATCCATTTTCTTCCTAAAGTTTATTATTTGGATTTCATATCTGAAACACACATTGTACATATTATATGTGACTGAACAATTTTCTGTCGTAGGATAAACAAAATTATAATATATATTCGCTTTTAATTAAAATTTACTCTCTAGCATTTGAAGCATCACTCGCGTGTACTAATGATATAATTGAAATATTGGGGATAAATAATATAGATTATAAATCCGATTTTAATAAAAATGTACTTTTAAAACTCTGTCAACATATAGGTCGCATAAACGATACAAATGAAATATTTAAAATTGGTATATATAATAGCATAAATAATATAAAATATAAATTCGATTTGAATAAAAAGCTATTGTCCAATATCCTTTTGGATTTCGTATTAGAATGAAAAAAAATGACGAGTATATATAGGTGAGCAAAAGCGTGAACTTGCGAAGTTTTGAATCGCGATTTTCGTGGCGATGAAGAATGTATACGCGAAGCTGATGATAGAGGGTGTTAGTGTACTTACACTCGAGGAAGATAGCAAAGTTTCTATGTACGTACGTATATAAATTCGCAACGAGTCTGGCCGCGGTACAGAAATTCGCATGAGGCATTACCAGAAGAAGATGTTCGGAGATTGTGCCCCGGAGCAAGACGTATTCGGGTCACCCACGCCTTCCTTTCTTCCCTGATGCTTTTCTCGTCCTTTCTTCACAATTCTGGTCTACATCAACCCCCATCAGACTTCCCTCTCTACGAGCCGTTAACCATCTTCCGTTCCTCCCCGCGGATCCGACCGCGGGCTTTTCAACCTGACACGAGCCCAAATTCGTCTGTGCGCGAGCGCCTTTTTTACTCCTCAAAAGGGAAGCGTATCGCGCCCGGCTTCCACTTGACGGTTTATCCTCTTCTCCTTTTATCTCTTCCTCATCGCTTCTTCCTCCTCGCGCCGCCCCCCGTCAAATGCCCTTACTGTCATTTCTCCCGTGAAAAACTGTTTCTCATTCCCCCGTCTCTCGGCAGCTCCGAAAACTCGCTCTCTTCCAAATCGTCACCTGCGCGACACACACGCTTCGTTCTTCCATTTTCTTCCCTGCTCCCGCCCCGCTCCCTTCCGCTCTCTCGACCGTTCTTCCCCGATGCCGACGAAATATCCTCCGCGCGGATAACGTACGGGAGATCGACCACTCAATATCCGCGCGGTATCACACCACGCTCGCGTACACACATATACTCGCCTAGCAGACGATATTCTGATAGTCGTCACGTGCGTCGACGGTAAATGATGCTCGCACTTATGAAAGATTCGGCGGCCACCTCGGGAAAGTGGGACGATCGGACAATCGGGAATTTTCTCCACACGCTCGACTCTCTCTCTCTCTCTCTCTCTCTCTTCAATATTTTCGTATCCGAGACATGAGAAATCGCTCAATCTTGGCCATTCTGCACGATCTCCGGACCATCCTGCGATTCTTACCTCTCGCTCGAATATTCGAGAAAGATTTTCACGAAAATATACACGCGGGATGGCTCGCTTCGGAATTCTTTCTTCGCTGCGTTCATCATCAATTTTAGTAACGATTTCTCTCGGCAGAAGCTCTTTTGTGAATATATCTTTTGACACGTTTTTTTTCATGAACAAAATTTGGACTTGTGCGACTTTGATTACAGCACATATAGAGCACGTACGCGTTTTATTAAAAATCATCTTTTCAAAGTCAATAATAAATTTTGTACTTTGAGAGCTGGTTTTTTTTGGACAAATCAAAATTGATAATTCCCCATGCCAAATTAATTAGTCAAATGAGCACAACTAATTAATTTGTATAATAAAAACTCAAAATGATTTGATTGTGCCGTGGATAAATAATCATGAAATAAATTTTTATAATTGACAGATCTAAACAATGTTTTCATCATTCCTTTTGATATTTTTGGTGTAAAATATGAAACAATTCTTTTGTTGCATTGACAGCAGTTATAAATACGAAATTTCTTTAGAAGTTCAATGCACTTTTTCGCATTTTTGCAATATGTTTATTAAGTTTAAGTATATTTATCATAATCCTATACGTAATATAGGATTTGGATCTAATATGTATTTTTTCTATTTGTATTTTATCTATTTTTTCTCATTTTTTAATTGATTTTGAAAAAACATGACTGAAACATTGCTGCAATATTTCTTTTCAAGTGCTTTTTAGCAAAAATTAACACACATAATACATTTTTTAACATATATTCCGTGTATAATTTTTGCACAACTGCGTTTTCATTGCGTACAAGCAGCAAACTTATTCGAAAAAATATTCATTCCGTTTTGGACATGAAAAATGGAAAAAATGTCATTATATAGACCCTTTTAGAGTATAGCGACGTCTCAATATTACGAAAGACATTTCTTACCGAGAGGTTTCATTTCCGATCGGCCATTAATCTGCACCGATAAGATCGAAAAATAGAGAGGTGCGCGTGGAGGATTCGTGAAAGAGTTTGGCGGAGTGGCTCGCGAGGAGAGCCCCAGAAGAAGGGGGGCGACCCAATTCGACGCGCTTCCTTTGCTGCACGCTTTGCCATACATCATCCCCCGATGTTCCCTTTATAAGCGCTTGACCGGCTCCGGAGAAGCACAGGGCGCGAGAAGGAAGTGTATAGGACATGCCGACGCGAAGTGAGAGAGCGCGAAGAAGAGAAAAAAACTTGAGAATCAGGGAAGAAAGAACGAAAAGAGGATGAAACTCATCGGAGACGCGTGGGAGTCCTGTTGGCAAATAAACGTCGAGAATATAACGTATTTTTCTTTTTTTTTTCTACGCTCGAAGAAAAATATGGTATAGATCCTACTATTATACAAAAGTAACAAATTTATTGAACGAACCAAAAAATTAATTTTTAGATCAGGTTTTTTAATTTTTTCAATATGAATTTTTGGATTGTGCTCCGAATAAGTAGCATTTTCGTTATCTACGGGAAATTTCCGACTGAATAATAAGGTATTAAAATTGAAAAAAAATTCCAAAAATGTTACAATTTTTTGAAGGTATTTCCATTTTTTTTAAATCTTCAAGACGTCATAACTTATTAAAAAATTGATATTATAACATATGATTCCTACACCATTCGCTGCGTTTTACAAAAATCTTTAAAAATAACCCCGAATTTGATTTCGTCAAGAGAAAGGAAAAATATTGCAAATTGAAATGTTTATGGGTCTACGAGACCTATAGTGCGACCCCTTCAAAAATGTACTAAATTTTTTGAATTTTTTTTTTCGATTCTTAGAGCCTATTTGGTAGGAAATTTCCCGTATAGATATAACGAAAATGCTAATTACGCGAGGCAAATTTCAAAGAATTCATATTGAAAAATTCAAAAGACTGATGCAAAAATTCGCTTAATCATCAGGCTTAATTGCACCGGGTATGGTGTTGAGCCCTGCAATTAACACATTGAGTACTTAAAACTTGGAAAGTCCCAAAAATTGCTTCCCCCCGCAATGCCATAAATTTTCCTTCCTTGTCGTCAAGACACTTCCGCGTAATTTAATACTTATTTTTGAAATAATTAGTATATACATATACTAATGACAGCCATGGATATATAGTTGACATTTTACATGATCAAATCTATCATCTGATTTTTCTCAGTGAAGTCTCGTTTCTGTTTATCGTTTCAACTTTCCAGGTTGCGATGACTCGGAAATCTTTTTTCTTCTTGATTTTGTCTCTCTTCATTTTTACCCACACTCTCCCTCGCGTCTCTTTTTTGATATTTTCTCTCATTTCTCGTCGCAGTCCTTTTTCCTTCGTGTCTCACTACTTTTTTCCGACGTCTCTCACGCATTTTTCTCAACCGGAGTCAGGCTCCGGATGTCGCTCTTCGTCGCTGCAATGCTGAATTCGTAATAATCCGTCTGGCAGGATACACCCGAGAGCTGTTCTTGTGTATCTCGAGCATACACCCGGAGCGCCGCAACCACCGAAATCCGCCACTTCTCGTACACACGCAGCATACACGGAGCGTTCGGGTTAACCTCCATGCTGGATCAGCGCGAATCCTCCCGGATGATCCTTCTTCTCTCCATCACTTTCGAGATCCTACGCAAAGACACCGCGAGTACCTCCTCCCTATTCGATCCTCTCGAAATCTCCAAAAATCATTCTCCGAGAATTTCCAACTCGCCTCGATAATTAAGTCGAATATTAAACAAAAATTTTCATCTTTCCGACCGCTTACTTTTTTTTTGCTGCGTATACGCAAAATTAACATTGCGTATTACTCAACGAGTAATAGTTAAGAAAGTTCGAACACAGTTTTGCTCGTGCGCATTATTTGTTTTTCGTGTTAAATGGAGGCAAAGATTATAAAGTGAATTTTCGAAATAATCTGACGAAAATTTATATTAACGTTTTTTAATGTTATATTAAAATATATATGTATGTGTAAAATTTAAGAAAGTTTCATTGGGCAGATATCGAGATATTAATTATATGTGAAATTGCAACTTTAAAAACACTGATGTTTTCAGCAACAGGAATAATGGGCAGAGCTCGATATTTTCTTGAAAAATTACAATTTTTCAATGTATGGTGTTTTTATCGCACCATCGATGAAATTAGCATCGCACCTATTGAAAAATTTTGATTTCTCAGAAAATTATCGAGTTTTGGCCATCCCTGTTCAGGAATAAACTTTGTTTACGATTCTGCCACTCCACTCTATTAAATGGCAATAAACAGACGAGAATTAACACGAAAAATTAAGTATCAGGTACCTGAGCTGAAGCTTGGCATACCAAAACATCATTTTATGGCCCATAATCCGAATATCATTAAGGAAATCCGTCCTCGAGGACATCTTTAGTCAATCAGGTTTGAGAGGAAGCATAATTGTTTCAAGGAACTGATACTTAAATATACAAATTTTCAAACCAATTTCAGAACACTTGCTACTCAACATCAAGCTTACAATTATTATGAATAAAATTAGTACAAACATTTTTTTTTAAAAGAACAAGTCTAGATAGTAAATAACCCTACATGAGAATAAATTTCTGCATTCGGAGAGAAGAAAACAAAAAATTATTTACGAACTTGTCAACATGGAATTTTTTGCGAACAAAGTTGCATATAATGTGCATGAGTTTTTCAAAAAAAATCGAAACTTACATTATTCCAAAATATTCTTTATATTATTGAGTTGCTTAATTTGCATCTCGCTTTTTTATTCGCAGTGAATGGTGTTAGCAAAAATAGTGTTACTGCATTAATTTTATGCACTAAGTGGTATTTATATGCGGTATTTATTATTTATACTGATTAAACACAGCATATATTAACACCATGCTATTCTAACCCAAACAGTGGGAACTATATAGACACTAATAATGGTGTTAAATTAACACCATTTAAACACCAGCTTTTTTACAAGTGATAGTCCTGAAAAAGTAAACGGTTAAGTACGATATCTGAAGATCGGAAACTTTACAGAAGCCGCTCAGTGCCCAAAAATGAAACTTTTGAGCAAAAAGTAACAAAAAAAAAATAATGTTGTCGCTGCTGTTTTTTCGTCCACGATTCATCGTGATCTATTTGCTATGCGCATACGTGCGCACCAGCGTATACAGCGAGACGCACGTATTTTTTTTCTTTTTCACCCTGCGAGTGTAATATACTCTGGATATATTTAATCCTACTATGTTATGCATTATGCGTACGTAGCCGGGCGTATAGACGTACTTGGGCATGTATGGCGCGGCTCTGCGGTATAGATTCATCTTTTCATCGTTAACTCTCTAGTTGGGAACGCGGCTGCAGGAGTTCTGCCACCTCGTCTCTACATGAAACGCGAAAAAGTAAAAAGAATTACTAGAAAACGAAAAAAATTACACACACACACATACTCACGCACGCGCCGCGCGTTCGTGTGTACGAGGAAAAAATAGTGAGAACTTCCACCGGGGCTCATTCGAATTTCATCTCGGTCAAAATCGTCTTCGGAAGTTCTACTTGAAAAATGTGAATGCAGAATTTCGTTTTAAAATGATAAAAGATATGTTAACTGTCATGTATTTCATATTAGGGATATTCACACCTCTTATACACTTTAATGGCACATTTTTGGAATTCCACCAGAAATAAAAAAATGTATGATAAATTTTGTGAAGTTACGAAGAGTAGAGTTTGTGTTATATATTTGTGAAACAAATTCTATATAAGATTTCCAAGTCATAATTCGCATTAATATGTTGATTACCGTTCATTAAAAATTAATTAATTGGACATAAGTTCCAAAATTTTTTTTATATTTCAAAATGTATGAAATGATATTGATAATAATTTACAAATTAAAAAAAATTTCAGTAAAGTTTCTCACTATTCGTTGTTTAAACTATATACAATATCGAATATATGTTGGGAAAGTCTGTGTGAATCGTTAATTAACTATTACAGTTAACAGGAAAAAAATTGATAAATTTATGAGGGAAATATGCAGTCTAAATTTAATCAATTTATCATGAAAAACTCATTCAACTCGAGAATAATATCAGTCAGTTTTCCTCTTCAATATAGAAATTCGGAAGAATGTATATATATGTTCTTTTCACAAATAATTATATAACATTTTAAAATTATTATTTATCGATTATCTCGATTATTGATCACTGAAATACATTTATTTATATAACTATTACACGATTTAGAAATAAATTTGAAAAATTTTGAAGCAATTTTTTTTTATTTTAAGACATACATTACAAAATGAAAACAAACTCAAAAGAATTCCAAATAACTTTAAATAAAAGAATAAAAGTACAAAATAGGTGTTGTTAGCTAAATGAAAATTTGTATTTATCGGATATTATTATTATTCAATTTCACTTATTTGTAAAATAGATTGCATGGTGGGAATTCTGCTTTTAGAAAACTTTCCAGTATTTTGTCATACACTTTGACCAAAAATTCCAAGATATATACTGTATAATCGTATTTCAATAAAATAAAAAACAAGGAAAATGGTATAAAAAATGGTTATAAAATGTTGTTTGTTCGTCTCGTAGCATATACGAGTAAAAATTTTTTCTCGCTCCAATTCGACGATAGGAATGGCTGCGAATTAAATTCTCGAGAATATAACACGTGTATATCCGTGCGGGGACACACGTAGAGACGGATAGGCCGGTTAATTCGGTGCAGCGCGGCTGGGAGTGCGACGCTGAATGCGAAATTCTCGAGGTCGTCGTATTTTCCCGGCTCTCTTTCTTCCGGCCGCCGTTACGTAACGTGTTTCCCGGGGCGCCCGCTCGGCCTCTGGAAAACCTGGAACGTCGGCCGACTCGGGAAATTCCCAGCCCGGATCCATTTTCGCTTATCACAAAATATAGCTCTCGCGCTCGAACATATCGCACCCCGTTCACTGATGATACCGTTTTAACGTTAACGGACGCGTATACCGCACTTACAAGCGCATCCCAAAGCCCCTTTTCCATTATCGACCTCCGATTTTCCACAAACGCACGAAAATCATTTTATTACAATTTAATAATAATTTTGCACATAAAATATATATATATATATTTTTTGTAATGTACGTAAAAGATTCAACATTTTTAGGATTTTTATCACGAGTAGCAAATTTGTTCTTATATTTTTCTATTATAAACATTTTCATACGTTTCAAATATTAAAAATCCTTGCAAATTCTAAACTGTTACCACGTTATACGATAAAATAAAAGAACTAATAAAATAACTTTCTCATAAGTATATAATATATATATTTTTGTAATGTACGTAAAAGATTCAAAATTTTAAAGATTTTTATCACATTTAGCAAATTTTTTCTTATTTTCCTATTATTATGAACATTTTCATACGTTTCGAATGTAAAAAATTCTTGAAAATTTCAAATTATTACCACGTTACGATAAAATAAGATAAAAAATTATAAAATAAAGAACAAAACGAAATGAAAAATTCCGTATAAAATTCTCTTCATTTTGTAAAGTTTTATTCTCATTAAAAATTCCATCGCATTGTAATTTAGTCTCTGTTATTGTTCTTATAATATTTAAATTACGTTTTCTTTCTACTTAATTAAAAATTTTTATGCACATATTGAAGCAGATATCTCAATTGTAATTCCAATTATTATCGTTAGTTATTACTGTTATTGTATCATCGTATAATTTCCGGTAATGAAGATCAGAAAGGGCGAATGGATTCGCGTGTAATAATACGTTATTTATCGAACAGCTCGATTCGAAACCGACCGCAACATGCGCAAATATAATCCCCGTCATCGTACTTGTTTCATTCGAAGCGTTGTTTGTTTATAAATATATTTTGTTTCCCTTATTTTTCCCTCCAAGTGACTACTCGTTTTTAATTAAATTTCAAAGTGCCGTTTTCCGAGATTTTTTCATATCCCGGAAAACGAAGAATTGAATACGTCCCGCATTCCGTTGAACGCGGGCCGGAGGTTCGTGTATTTTCCCTGCGGCGCGTATATTAGCACAATGTTCGGTCGTACGAAATTAATGTTCTCTTTTTTTTCGCATGCATGGCGGAAAATGCGATTCTTTTTTCTCTCTCTCTCTCTCTGTCTCTATTTTCAGAGCAGACACTCGTCGCGTCACGTCGGTTTCAGGTTGCGCGTCTTCGAGTGAAACAAAAAGGACGCGGATGAGAAAAAAAAAATAAAAATAAAAAAAAATAAAAAAAAATGAAAAAGTAAATGGAAAAATTGAAAAAAGGAAAACTCTCTCGCTATCTCCGTACAGCCGGCAAAGCTTTCTCTCTTTATTTCCATCCGATACGGCGCTATGCATTTCAGTTTCGACGTGACACTCCTCTCTCCTCTGTATACACTTTTTACGCGACTTTGTATGCATTTGCATACGCAGCCGCGGATATATTTCTATACAGATGGCTTATATAATGCACGCACTTGGCGTACAAAATTCTCGTGTTACCGTACACTTTACGAGCACCCTCGAACACTCGCTTCTCCATGTACGAGATCTTTGACCCAAATACGTGCCTGGCAGGCAAAAAAAAATCATCCCCCTCCGATCTGCGTATACGTATTTGCGATATTCCCCGTTTTCAACTAGATTTTCTTTTAACTCTCTCCCTCTCTCTCTCTCTCTTATTCGACGAATATTCGCGACCTCCATTTGTCACTTAAATCAATTTTTTCAATTTCCTTCTATCCTGCGATTTTTACACTGTCTCTCTCTCTGTCTCTTTTTAATTTCTTTTTTCAAACTTTTATATCTCTTTTCGCTTTTCTGCTCAATTGTATTCATTTTTCTTTCATTCTCTATACTTTTTTATCAATTATATTCATTTTTGTTTCGTTTTGCCTTATTTTAATGTAATTGTTTTCGCTCTAATTTTTTTTTGGCTTTTTAATTTAATTGTCTTTTATGCTTATATGGATTTTCGCTTTTCTATTTAATTATATTCATTTTTATTTCTTTATGAAAAGTGATTTGTGTTTATAAATAGTTATAGAGATTCGCAAAGTAGAGTTACCTTCGTTTTTTTGGAGAATTTAGAAGAGAATGTATCTCTTTTAAAAATTATTGTGATTTATATCCGGAAAATCCCTCCGTGCTGGAGAAAAAGAAAAGTATTCGGTTTCCACGTATAGGAGAATAATTTATATGTTCCAATAAGCAAAACGATGCTCCTTCCTATTTCTCGATCGGGCTGGATGCCCCTTGAATTATTGTCGTGGAAAAAGCAGGGGACAGAGAGGCGATTAACGAGATTTCGCTAGGAATGAAATCGAACGAGTCTCCCTTTTCTCCGCAACATTTTTTTTCACCGCGATCTCGACTGTGTACGTAAAGACCCATGTACGGAAATAATAGAGAATCATTTTCCACGGTGCATCGACCCTCGTACCGCATTCGAGGATTTTTCTGAATAAGAGAAAATAAACGCAGTTGCACTTTTTTTTTAATGTGAAATAATGTAAGGAAGATTTTAGTGGGAAAATAATGTTCAGAATATGTATTGAGAAATTTTTCAACCTGCATTGTGTTTCTTTTATTAAAAAAGAAAAACGAAATATTATTTTAAAAAAATGCCTTATTGAATTCATTCATGAAATTAGAGAAAAAATATTTCCAAAAACAATCTTTCGACAAAGCGTTTCGTTATACTGAATCAACAATAATTATAAAATTTGCGAATATATTTTGAAATTTCATTCTTCAATGTTGAATTCATATAAATACAATTTTTTAAATATTTTTTATCTATACGTAGAGTGTTCAAGTAAATGAAAAATCAAATAACCTTATTTACATAACTAGGTAGACTTTAATAGAAAAATTTACTCTCGTTATTTAATTATTCAAGAATTACGTGCACGTAAAAAGTAATTTGAATTATATACGATATACAATATTGTATTTATCATTTTTTTCATTTCTGCCTATACGTTATTTTATGAGTAAATATTATTATTTTTCTTCACTTTTTTGTCTGGCTATCTTTCCAATAATAAGAAATATTCTGAACGTAAACGTACCTGCTGTACGTAAACTAATCACGTATCAATTTTCCCAGTGCATCGACCTCGAGTCGACGTTGAGAAATTCCTTGAATAAGAGAATCTGTAAAATTTATTTGAAAAAAAAAAGAAATGAGAAAAGCTGCGTTATTAATGTAAGAAATGTGAGGAAGATTGAAGAAATAGTGTTTGAAATATTAAGAAATATACCGAAGTATGGAGTACCGGGAGGTAGATGGAAATTTTATTGAGAAAGAGAGACGATAATAGTGTATGGTTCGTATGAATTTGTCTTTATATAGGAGAAGCAAGAGGGAGAGAGAGAGAGAGGGAAAGAACGAATCGTGTGCCAGCCGTTGGACATCGTGCAAAGTCTCACGATCGTCTCGAAGACCGGATAAGAAAAGAGAGTGGGGCCGGGATTGAAATATATTCTTGCCGCGGGGGTTCGGGGTAAGAGACGTCCTATTTTCCGTATTTCTGTATATAAAGGCTGTCGCAACACACGCGGGGCGGCTCCGTGGCGCGCTCGAGGAAAAACGGGGCGAAATTCGTCTGCCTGCTCGGGACAATTTTCCGGTAAACTCCTTGGTCGCTGCGACGGGATATAAGATGCACGCCGGAGGCTTTCTCGCGGTGTACGTCGTCTCGTCGTCGCGTACACGCAACTCGGGGCGAGATCAAACGAAGCGACCAAAAACCCGAAAAAAAGGGGGAGAAATATTTTTATTTTTCCCCAAATTTCAAGATAGCTGGAGCGAAAAATGCGAGTCTCCGTTTGGAAATCTCATTTATTCTCGCCTCGCCGATGGAAAAAACATCTCGCCGCTAATCCTGAAATAAAAAATACATATATAATAAGAATATCTAATAAGGCGAATCTTTATTCGATCGCGGGCGGTTAAAAAAAATATATCGCGGAATAGGGGAGCCGGAAAAAATGCAGATTCGCGTTTTTAAAGAGATTATGTCGCGGGGGATAGAAAAGTTTCGGTAGGCTTTGCCTTGAGACTGATTTTTCGTTGATTGGATTTTCATCGTGACCGCGGACGTGCGACCCCGTTTCTCTTTCTCTCTTTCTCTCTCTCCTCTCTCGCAGGCATTAATCATTTAGTGGAAAGAAAAGAAGGAGAAAAAGCGTCTGGCGTAACCACAAGCGGGGATCTCACCAAATTACTTTTTCCCCTCTCATGACTGTGCGCGCCGCGCCGTTTTATATATATATACGCGCGCGGAGCGACATTCAAAGGAAATATATATCTGATTTGGAGCGATGAGAAAATCTTTGGGTATCCCGGACCTTATTTTCTCTCTCGGAATCTTCCTCGGTTTCTCTCGCGCTCGTTTCTCTCGCAGTCTCTTGTTCCACTTCAAGACGCGTATATTTCATCGGTGCTCCTCTCACTGATTTTTCACCACTCACCGAGAATCAAAAATTCAATTAGAACCCCTTGAATTATCGGAAAGCGAGAATTTCAGCCCGATTGATTTATCGTTCCGCCGCTATCGAAATAAAATAGTCCATTATTGAAAGGAATTTCAATAGCCTATTTTCTTTTTATTGAAAATAAGCTTTTTCCCGCTAGGGCGAATTATAAATTCGATTCCTCCTCGTCACATTTTTTATCCCGCCTCGGCGAAATAAGTCGCGAATTTTTCGAGGCCATTACCCGATTGCTAATGCACCTCGGAAAAGAGGAAGACACGTCGTCGGTTAATGGAAGAAAATAAAACGAAGATTCTCAGATTCTAACAGTAATGTATTCGGACTTGCGTCTCGTATTCGCGCTGTGTGCCATTAACAACTTTTTTTACTCCCTTATTTCCTCACCACAGGAAATTCACGAGTTTCCCTTGCGCGGTACTTATCGTTGTGTCCGCTCGCCATCGACAATTGAAACTTGAATATGTTACAAGAAAATAAACAAGAGAGGAGTAACTCTTCATTGAATTAGTCAGTACTTTAAATTTTAACAATGAGGCTTGAAAATTGAGTTTCGAAAACCGAAAGAAGCAGAACACACTCCTTTTTTTGAAGGTATATATATTAGGGTGTCCTTTATTTACCAAGTTGGCTATTTTTGCTTGGGTATGGGCTAAATCGTTAGTTTTTGTCCTACAAAGAATTTTGAAAAAAAACCCTTCGATGCCGTTTAACCCTGCCTGAATGAGAATACTTTTCCCATTTAAATAACATAGAGATTTTTCACTTCTTAGAAATTTTGTTTTTTTTTCCTTATTATATTCAATAACTTAGCAAATATTGTTGATTCTGCTTCTATTATGATCCCTTTAAATGGAAAATTTAATATTAAATACAGAATAAATATTGAAGGTTGAGTAAATTAAATAAAATTATTGAAAAAACCAGTAAAAATGTATTTTGGAGCTTCTCAAAACTATTGATAGAAATTTATGACGCCGATATGAAAATTTTTCCATCTAGAGGGATCATAATAGAAGCAGAATCAACAATATTTGCTAAGTTATTGAATATAATAAGGAAAAAAAAAATTTCTAAAAAGTGACAAATCTCCATGTTACTTAAATGGGAAAAGTATCATCGTCATTCAGGCAGGGTTAAACGGCATTGGAGGGGTTTTTTTTCAAAATTCTTTGTAGGACAAAAACTAACGATTTGGCCCATACCCAAGCAAAAATAGCCATCAACTTGGTAAATAACGGACACCCTAATATATATATATATGTAATTAAGTTACAATATAAATAATACTGATATTTTATAATTTGACGTCGACATATGTAAGCGATTTTCAAGGAAAATCACAGACGTACAGAAAATTAAATATATTTTTTAATATTTATATTATTTTCGTATTTTTTTACATTTTGTAGTATGTATACTAGCAGGTATAATGGCTCAGGCACTTCACGATTTTAAGAGCCTATTCGATCGGAAATTTCCTGTATATAACGAAAATGCTACTTATTCAGGGTACAATCCAAAAATTCAAAAAACTGATCCAAAAATCAGTTTTTTTTTCTTGAAAATCATTTGAAAGTATCTAAATTATATTTCAACAAAATAATTCAAGTCAAAAAACGTTCATTTTCATTAAAATGAAATATATTTCATTTTGTAACTCTTGTAACTCGACGACAAACAATGGTTTTTATGAATGGAGATTTGAAAGATGTAGGTGACCGCGAGTAAAGGATTTTTTCAAGTGCACGGAGACGTACACTTTCTGGCACGCTTCCGTTGAGAAATCGGGACGATATGAGATCCCGACGGGAAAACCTCGGAAAAGCGAGTTAACAAGTTCGAGTTTAACAATGCAGGAGCGATGGATGAAAACGCGGAGGATTCGAGCGTGCTTCGCTCGGCCTCTCTCGTTTCTCCTCGAAGCTCTTCCTCCCGCGGCGAGCCAGAATCTATGTGATAAAGGCTTGAAGATGGAACGAGAAGAATAAAGAGAATGCACGTAGGTGTGCGAGCGTGTACGTCCCTCCGCGACTCGTCCGTTCGTACTTCGAGAGCTCTTCCACTATTTCTCCGACTCCAAACTTCGAACGAGAGCAACCCGAGAGCTCACGCTTCGTTCCGCATCTACCGTTCCCCGATTCCGCACGACCGGAAAATTTCTCACTGTTGACAACCCCGCTCGAAATGAAACTGAGACGAATCGCTCTTTTTTTTTCATCTCTCCTTCTCTTCTTCGCCCTCAGCCCTTTTCGAGAGCTCTCCAAAAATCCTTCGATAGAAATTCACTCTTTGAACTTTTTGTTACATACTTTTATCCATTGTTTCAAACTACAATTTATTTTTATTTTTCAACTATACAATCATCGCTTTTCTGATAAAACTGGATCGATTCCAAAAATATTTAATCCTTTCAGGATGATGATGAAAAAAGATGGGTGTTCAAATTTTAGCCCTTAAACAAATATTTAGTGGTTTCTGAACACAATTGGAAAATTTGTTTATGTTGTTCTGAATTTTGTGGTTCAATAACGGAAGTGGTATACATAAATATGCCATATATACATTTTTATAAAAAAAGTAGCTGGCAGACGTTTTGTCCGCACAATCCATTTATGTATTGGAAAAATTGCGAAACATGGCAAAAGTAAAAACAAATGTAATTTTATTTTAATTTAGGCTGAAATGCATTTTTTCCAAATTTTTTTCAATTATGACCGAGAGTGCATACGAAAATTATGATTTTAGCAGATTTTCCTACTTTCCTTTATAATCATCCAAATTTTTTTTCCCCCGAAAACTTTTCCAAGACCATAACGAACAAAATAAAAAAAAAGAATTATGCACATCGATCGTTTGAAAAGTGAGTTATGTTCTTCAGTTCACACAAAAAATCCATAGTAGAAGGCACTTCCATCAGTTATTCCCAAATTTTCCAATTTTCCAGTCAACTTTTCCAATTTCTCTTTATCTCTAAAAACCTTTCTATAGTGTGTTTACTAACAAACATTTTATTTTTCTTCATAAAAGCATATCTATATAAACGATTGATTACAAAAATGGTCTCTTGAATTTTTTTGATAGCTCGAAAGTAAACGATGTCATCCGAAAAGTATTAAACGTATATCCACGAAAAAAAGACCATTATTCGGACTAGTTCTAAATATTTATTCGAAAATTAAAAGAGTTTAATATCGGCAAATAGCAAGTATTATATATTTTGTTTCAAACTATTTTTTATTCGTTTCCTTTCAATCGTTCTCTGAATGAAATATGCACACGTCGCGAAAGTTGACGGAGTTCATTTGTAAATAGCAGAACAATTTTTTTAAAAGCTGAGAGAGTTTCGAAACTGTATGAGGGAAGGAGGAAAAAGCCATCACAAAATAGTCAAGCGACGAAAGCTTGGAAAGGATAATCGTTCGAATGATTAATTATAACTGGAATTGTGATATATGTACGGAGAAAAGGTGAGACACGTAAGCAGGAGAGGAGAGCCGGAGGTCGGGAGAGGCAATAATCTCACGAGTAATTAGAACAAAGCATTTGGTAATTTATTTTCGTTGGTGCGCGAGAGGGGGAAAGTTTTGGGTGAGAAAATAGAGAGAGAGAGCGCGAGGGTGGCCCGGCGTGATAATTGCAAGAGGGGTCGGAAAATTCCAGAAAGTGTCAGGAGTCGGTGCGAAACTCGCGCGCAAATATAGGAACGCCCGGGAATGAAGCAGACGAAACGCGATAAATAATGTCGGTTCATTTGCGAAAGTGACTTGGACGTTTCGGCGAAAAGTCCTCGAGCGTTCTTCGAGGACGCCCGTTGCCTCGGAAAATCCTCAGCTGTCGTCCGAACAGCTGTAAATCCATTTTAAAAAAGGCTACAAAGAAAACAACTTTTGAAACCATCGCGAAAAGAGTGGACGAAAAAAATAATGTCTCGCCAAATAATCAGCCAAGGGACTCGCGCGAAGAGTTAAGAAGTTCAAAGTCGAAAATGATGGAAAATTTTTGGAAATTTTACAATATTAACATTTCTAAAAGATTGTGTAAAAATTTCGAAGATTAAGAAGCTCTCCTCATTGAGATATTAAGGATGTTGCGTTCAAAATCGAAAATAATGAAAATTTTTTGAAAATTTGACATAATATTAAGTAACATCTCTAAAAGGTTGTGTAAAAATTTCACGAAATTAAGAAGATCCTCATTGAAATATTAATTGTTAAAAATTGTTGCAATTTCGTATCCTAACTAATATTATAAATGTGAAAGTAAGTTTGTTTGTTTGTTACTCGATAACGCAAAAACTTTTGCAAGGATTTGAATGAAATTTGTCATAGA